>VDFB02012385.1:0-15062 GCA_007258455.2 Sequoia sempervirens | reverse complement strand
AATGCACCCATATTCACACATCCAAAGAGACCACAAAATCATAAACAAGATTAGTCAAGGGTCACTACACATTCACACAAAGAAAGAATAGATACATTGAGATGGAAATCACACATAAAATCACTTCTTGGAAACTCAAGGATCTAACCAACCCTCACAACCAAGCATTTCTGAAATATATCACACAAGGGAAAATTTGGAAACAACACCTACTACCAATATGCACACATATGCAAAGACCTAACCAAAGCTCACACAACGAGTAATGTATCAAAGAGTGATCATTCCCCACCTCAATAGACTCTTAATCAGGGGTATCTTTCCATCCCTGCCAAATGTGTTATGGCTTAGGAGGCACTCTTCATCCTCTACACATTGCACAAGTTACTTCACATTGAACCCTCAAAAGAATGCCACCCAAGGTACCCATGTAAGAAGCCAAATTGACTCATTGAACCAAGCACTTGAATGATCACACATAAAGAACTAGTGACCACATGGGAAAGAACATGAACCAAAGATCCTAGTGCTACAACATGGGCTCTGATACTAGATGTAAATCCCCAAGCCAACACACTTAGAATAAAACCTAGTGGAACATTTTTTTTTGAAACAACAACAACAATATCGTTAATGCAACAATATGTCACACCTGCACAACAATGTGCACACAAATGTCATGTGAAACACAATGACACAATGACAATAACAACAAGATGACCTTTCTATTGCATAAGAAATAAGGAAACACCAAAATACTAACACTCATGGGATAAATACACTAGAACAAACCTACGAGAGAGATGATGACACCTATAAGATGATCAGTTACAAACCACAATCATGTTCGATAACAACACCACACCAAGGTAGGATAAGGGAATAAACAACCTCCAATCCACATCTAGACACACTTAATAACTCTAAACACCAAGTCCAACCTTTACAATAGGTTGCCTAATTAGGAGGCACAAAATTTCCCCTAACTGGAATGATGATAGGTGATCACTTCTAGATAATCACATGTTTCCCAAGGCAAGGATATATTGTAACTTATCAATGGAAACACATAGGTGCATTCTCTAAACATCCCTAGACTCTCGAGATCATGGGGAAAAATATTCATTCACAATTTTTCCCCATATGAGGCCCCAAAGCACCTACTATCAATGAAAAGGACAAAAAACACATCCTAGGACACTAACAACCAACACTGGTGTTCTTCAAGGGATCACATGTCCATTTAGGGTGCTTGAGTCCACTTTAGGTGCTTATGTTCCTAATAAACATTCCAAGTGTTGGTGTTGGTGTCCCTATAGGGGTGCTAGTATCTTTGGCGGTGAGCTTCCCTTGACTAGGGAAGGACCTCCAAGATCTCCCAATCACTAAGTAACCAACCAAGAGTGTCTACTACACCTCATGAACGTAAAAATACCAAAACATGACTCAAGTTCAAATAAAGATTTTGATTTCCCTGATCACTGGACATCATCAAAAAGAAAAGGAAACGGTAGGGAGGAGTGTAATCACCTCCTTGACGCCCTTAACTCTTGACCTAAGCAAGAAAACACCAAAATTAAAAGACACAAGACATTTGGGATTTTACAAGACCTCATAAGAGGCTACAACAAAGCCCCAAATGACACAACTCTTTAGGAACAAGCTCTTAGGAGTAGGAAAATTATTTTTAAACCCAATTGAAACATTCCTACATTTATTTGAAACCTAAATGAAATATTCCTAAGTTCATTTTTCTATTACATTGCATAAGCATAAATATCCATAACGCGATCATGCTCAACTCCAACACCGTGTCACATAAATAAGATTAATTTCACTATCCATTAACCATGGATTACAATCTGTCTCAAGAAGAGAGGCCTAATAAACCAAATTATTACAATTATATCAAATAGGACTCAGATGTCCTTTACATATACAATTTGCATCAAATAAACCAAATGAAAGAAAATGTTAAATACTTTCTATCACATGAAGTCATTTTTGACTCCACCATGATCCTCCAATCCCCAACATTGGTTTCCACACCACCCAACCTCATGGAATCAAAATAATTCACTCCCACCATGCTAGGAGACAGTGACATGGGCCATAAGAACATCATTCACACCAAACACATGGGGATATGGATTATACACATGCCATAAACAAAGTATATACTAAACATACACATCATATATAACACTCATCCAAAATCACAATATGGATCAATCACGAGTAGTATCAAATACAATTCCACGCTAGACAAAAACACAAATGAAATATCGCAAATCCATCATTGGGAAAACTCACCAATGTCACATCACAATTCCACATTGGGTAAACTCACCAATGTCACATCAAAAATCCACATTAGGAAAACTCACCAATGTCACATCATTAATCCACATTATGAAAAATCACCAATTTCACATCAGAAATCCACATTTGGAAAATTCGCCAATGTCGAGCATCACATAATCATCTTTGGGTAACTCACCATTGGGAAGCACAAGGATCATCATTGGTCCAACTCACCAATGGTGGAACACAAACACATAAGACACTAGTAGGGAGTGTCATCATGGTGCTCACCAATATGGCATGCATGGAATCTAGTACTTGTCCCATACATATAAGAATGCTTGATCTTACAAGACCCAATATCCTTGAGCTAACATGTCTTCCAAAATAGCCTTAGACTTTAAAATAATTCAAGGCATCCATTATCTTTGTTAATTAATCACCAATGTCACATCACAAATCCATATTGAGAAAACTCACCAATTTCACATCATTAATCCACATTGGGAAAAATCACCAATGTCACATCACAAATCCACATTGAGAAAACTTGCCAATGTCCCATCACATAATCATCTTTGGGTAACTCTCCATTGGGAAAGCACAAGGATTATCATTGGGCCAACTCACCAATGGTGGAACACAAACACATTAGACACTAGTAGGGAGTGTCATCATGGTGCTCACCGGTGTGCCACACATGGAATCTAGTACTCGTTTGATACATATAAGGATGCTTGATCTTACAAGACCCAATCTCATTGAGCTAGCACATATTTTTAAACATCCTTAGCCTTTACAAGCATTCAAGTCATCCATTATCTTTGTTAATTAATTACCAATGCCACATAACAATCCACATTGGAAAAACTCACCAACGTCACATCATTAATCCACATTGGGAAAAATCACTGATGTCACATCAAAAATACACATTGGGAAACTCACAAATGTCTAATCACATAATCATCTTTGGGTAACTCACCTTTGGGAAAGCACAAGGATCATCAATGGGCCAACTCACCAATGGTGGAACACAAACACATAAGACACTAGTAGGGAGTGTCATTATGGTGCTCACCGGTATGGCACACATGTAATCTAGTACTCATTGCATACATATAAGGATGCTTGATATTACAAGATCCAATCTTCTCTAGCTAGCATGTCTTCTGAAATAGCCTTTACAAGCATTCAAGGCATCCATTATCTTTGTTAATTAATTACCCATGTTTCATTAATTTCCACTTGATTAAATGACTCCCCACCTTTGATCACCCTAAAAGCTACTTTGAGCCAAGTGAACATTGGGATCCACTCCCATACCCTCTCTAGTACCTTATTCTTAGGCTCTTCACACTCACCAACAGTGTGACACAAAAAAGAATGCACAATTCCAATTTTCAACCATATTTCACAACATGTTTCCACAAGATCTATTTCAATATTTCATGAAGTACACTTTCATGCAAACATTAAAAAACATCACATGTCACATAAAACTTCCAAAAAAAATTATTTTTACAATAAACCAAAAACCAAGAAATTTTCTTCAAACTCCATTAAAATTTCTTCAAAAATTAAAATTTTGAAAATGAAAAATTCAAGAATACCCTTTAGTGCCAAAATTTCCCAACACCAATTCTAAGCTATAAACTTCATATTTTTATCATTTCCTAAAAAAATGGACACTATAACCCCATTTCAATTCAAATTATCTAAAAATTCTACGACTAACATTTTAACATGGAATTGAATCAAACAAAATACAGTGGGAGGTTTTTACACTCCCCTAATCCTAAAACAACCCTTCAAATTGAAAAAAAATGAGAAACAGAGAAGGATTTAGCAAATTACTTCAAATTATGACAAAATTTAAAATGGACAATACCTCAAGCATGCCAAACAAATGCACAAGATCACTTAAAAGCACATTCCCCTTCCCATTCCTATCTTATTGCATCCAATCTCATCCAAATCCTTTCACAATTTCTCCCATGATCCACAAAAAAAAAATTCCAAGGAAGAGGGTTTTCTCCTCTCCCAACTTCCTCACAAAAATGAATAATGAAAAGGAAAATCCCTTTCTTCCTATTTACCCTTTTCAATTTTCAAACTAAAAGCAATAAAATTTTATTTTTCTATTCCTTTAAATCCCATTTCCCCCAAAATTCATATAATCATTTAAATCCATTCCTAATTAATAGTCAACATTTAAATTCACGATTTAAATCCATATAAGCCTATATTCAATTAAATCATGAAAATAAGAATTTAAATAGAATAATTAAATCAAGCATAACTTCCATTTCCCAACCCAAGGAATTTTTGAAAATTAATTGAATAATAACTTAACTTCATTTTTACTATAATTATATTTTCCCCCTTTCCCAAAAGACGAAATTTTTTTCCATAACCAATATAATAAATCATTTAAATTCCTAATATTTTATTTATGAAAACACAAAATTTAAACCATTAGTTAAATCTGACATTTACTTTTCATTCATGACATATAGGGATTCTAGAATAACTTCTAACTCAAATTCAAGTCAATATTGGTCAAATATGACACATACCACACTCAATTCAAGTACGATCGGGGAATAGATAGGGAGGCCCATTGTGACATCTTTGAAATAAGCAACATTGGGGAATAACTCAAACTTGTGTAGCCAGATGGAGAAATAATCATGCGCCTATAACCACTCAACGCATGTCAAGGGTACCTACTCAATATATATATATATATGGTTGAAGCACGACTCAATCACCCAATGGGGTACAATATCATAAAACATAAAAGAAACATCCATTATATAAACCATTCATTTTGAACCTTCATAATCAGGTTCACATTTATTAATTGTGTACATAATTCACATCATTGAATTGAAACAAACCAATTAGCTAGGCATATAAACATACAAAATTCCAACAACCAACATGTTGCAAAACCTCTTCTCAAATAGGTGGTGGTTCATATACACCATTCAGAGCAAGAATACAAACACAACAAAAATCACAAGGAAAATGGTGAAGTTGAAGCATCAATCCCACATCTACAAGCTACAAATGGGAGGGGCACTACAAGTCCTTATCACCCTAAAATTAATAGTGCAAGTAAGGTATTGACTAAAATCATAGGTATTGCATTCATCGAGATTAACCATATTAGACTATAGACTAGGACCTCAAAATACTAGCTATCATATAGGCTTAAATAATAACCTACAAAAGATTAACCATATTTTTTGCATTTGAATTGGAGTATAGAATTGATGTCGCATCACACATGTATATTATACCAAATTTAAGGTTGGACAAGTTACTTTATGGTTGAAGGAGAGGGAATCTAAGTTACATGAAAGGCTAAAAGACCCAAAGAAATTAAATGAAAAAATACTTGAAGAAGTAGAAAATTTAGAATGACATAAATTTGTGTCAAAAATATTTCAAATTGATAACATGGTATTATTATATGAAAATTTAATGTAAAAAAAATGTCTTGACAAAGGAAAGACTATTTTCCCTTATCAAACAATCTTGCAAGTGCTACACTCAAATTAACTAGCCCTTATTGATAAAGGAACCTAATCTACTACCAATAAAAGAAGATTATGCTAATTAATATAATATGTTTTAATTGTGAAAGATTATAATTATCTAAAAAAATATATTATAAATAAAATTTGAAATTGTTATTGTTTAACATAAATGAAATTACAATATTGACAAGATGAAAGTAGAAACATAAATTACTAATAGAATAGAACCTAATGATGAAATTTAGAGCTCTCTAGACTAGATTCTAATTCTAAGCACCAACATCCATATGATATATTATGGTCTGTATGGAGAACACATCCAAAATTTAAATCTTTCTTAAAATGTGTGGCCTATTTACACCAAGATAAAACTAGAAAGAGTTGAGAATATTATTGATAATAATAAGAGAGAAAATAATAGATATTTAACCTATTAATCAAATAAAAATAATAAAAAAAACAAGAGAAGGGAGGATATCAACAACCTTCCATGTGGATGGATATCTTCACCCAAAGGAAAACTTGTGGTTAGAAAACAATGCTTTTGGGGTTGTTTGGGAGCTTGCCTTAAGTCCAAGCCCCTATGTTGGTCTTAAAATCTTCATAGATAGTCAATGTGTATAAAATGATAAAATATAATATGTGTGCTCTTATCCTATGTGAATATAGGAATTAAGAGCTATAACAATATTAAATTGAAAGAGATTACAATATGTGAATATCCCAAGGTGCTTAAGGGAACTACAAAAGAAATTCAATTATAAAAATAAGAAGATAGAGAAGAAAAAAGAAAATAAATGAGAGTAATATTACCTTTTGAATCTTGAGGAAGAAAAAGAGACAAGAATGTTATAGAAGTTCTAGTGTGCTCACAAGTAGGAACAATTTATAAAGAAGAGTTATAAGGTGTAGATAGCTTGAGAGTACAAGAGAGAGAGTGAAAATTTAAAAAGAAATTCAAAACGAGAGGAAGGATGGAAGGAGAAGGAGTTGGAAATTCATTTAGATTCATCTCAAGTGGTTACCACCAACTTGGGTTAAAGCATAATAGTGGTTTACAATTATTTTGAGGAAGGAATTCTCATTTATTTTTGTTTTCACCATATCAATGGGTTCGACCAAACTTATAGGTTCCGAACACTATTATATGGTTCAATCAAACACTCATTATATGTTTCACCCTATAAGTGCCTATCAAACCCATTGCCTTGGATCCAAAACTAATCAACTTGCACCCAATAAAATAAACATATTTATAGGGTTCGGTCGAACTTGGGTTTGACCGAACCCCTTGAATTAGGGAAAATGAAAAAAAAGAAGTCACTGTCACATGACTGTTTGTAAAGCGGCGAATGTGAACAACAAAGGCGGCAAACCCAGGGGAAAAATGTGCACCACATTTCTAAGTTCATCAACCTCTTGACCGAGCCATAGTGAGCAATAGGTTGGTGATTGAAATTGCGTTTCAAATTGAATTTATTTGGAAAAAAATTTAAACCCTAAATGGAATGAAATGGTTAAAATTTACAGTTGATTTGAAATTAAGTTTGTTGAAATTGAAATTGCATTTGCTTGAAAGTTTCTAAAGCCTTTCAATAACAACAAACTTAATTTCTATTATGCTTTGATGAATGTTCATACCATGTTTTAAAGCTCCAATTTTGGCACGGGCAAGGACCGTCGAATTTGACTTTGCAATCCATTTGTTTGAAAGATTTTGCATACCCATTTTAAAAAAAATTCAAACAATTAATGTTTCTTGTCTATGATTCCACATTTTGCATACATTTCTACCAAGGCACTGCCAATTACATTTGCTTGAATTTTTCTAAAGCCTTACTTTGTTAACAGATTTTTTTGAGGCATTATATCAAACAGTTCATGTGCCTTCCACATTTTGCATACATGTCTACCAAGGCACTTGCAATTGCAACTACAACATCTTGTAAAATTCCCCCTTGATGATTTGATTGATGTCCATACCCTATCCAAAGCTCCCATTTTGGCACAAGCAGGGGGAAGGTTGTGGAATTTGTCTTTACAGCTGTCAATTGCATTTGCTTGAAAGTTTATAAAGTCTTTTCAACAAACCCATTTGCAAGGATAACATGATATTATTTAAGTACAAGCTTAAGTTTAAATCTTGCATTTGAAAGCTAAATTGAAATTAAAATTATATGTTTGAGGCAATGCATATAAGACACCCATACAAAATAGTACAAAAGAAAGAGAAAAAATGTAAAGAATGCACTTGTAACCTATACTTGAGAGCATTAAAATTTTGAAATTAAACATAAAGAATAATAGGATATATATATATATATATATACTCTTTCAAATCAGCATTGAATATTAGAGGATGAACTACATATTAGGATTTTTTTTTAATATAAATAAGGTAAAACTTATTCCTTTGAGTAGATGAATAAACTCTATTAATATTTAATAGTAAGGTTGTAAATGAAAAATTATTGTGGTTACAAGATAAAAGAAAATAATACTAATAGGTAATATTTATATTAAGGAATGTCATCTCCAATAACATACTTAACACTAATAATTGGGTTATAATCACATTATGTATCATAAATACAAATATTAACATTGATGAAAATATTATATTATGGATAATAATTATAATAAAACATAATAAATTGAAACTTATTTCATATGAACATGCAAGGGAAATGTTAGTATGTATTATAAATAGTAATATTATTATTTAGAGTAAATTTTAATATTGCAATAATAGTATTTACCATTAATGTTATGAAATGATAATAATGTTGTTATATATTAGTAATATAAGCATTGCAAGTGTTATTATCCAATATACAGTGCCCAATGTATAACAAACAAAACCATTCGCATTAAGAGAAAGCGCTAATAAATATTTCTTTTATTGTTGGTTTTAGGGCATGACCTTGGAGAACCAAATAGTAATGTTGTTAAACATTAAAAATTGTCAATTTTGGAACAAATGACAATACCATTAATTGGAGTAAATGCTATTTTAAAGTTTAAATTTATATTTTAATTTTAGGGTAAATAATTTTGGTTGAATTTATGAATTAGATATAGAAATTTTGAAAGGGCCCCACCCTTTTACAAAGACCAATAAAGAAACAAAAAATGATCAATCATATTGGCATGGAACAACAACAAGAAAAATATAGTTTTAAGTTAGAAAAATAACATCCAATTAGAAATACTCCACCAATAGTGGCAATGTATCTAATAAAGAGGGTCATTTTCCCAAAAACATTAGTAGATCTATCATTTCACAACTTGAATCCAAAATTCTTCAAGGAACTATATCTTATTGTCAACCTTATCCTTTTCCATGAATGAACCTAGTTGAGGTTTGTAATGGAGTTTCTATCTTTAGTTTCCAAACTTGAGACCAAAGGGAATAAAGGGTTCCTATAATATTCTAAACTTGAACCTTCTTCATATTTTTAAATTATTAGAAGAAATACCAAGAGGTGAATGTTGCAATTCAAGAGAATGGTAGAGGCAATGAACTCCAACTAATACATTTGTAACATGATTCTTGTCTCTACAAATCTCCTCTAAATTTCTCTTGACAAGACCTTCTAAATTAGTCATGTCTACAAGAGGACCAACCACCCCTCAATTATGCTCAAAGGGAGCCTCAACTAAATCCTAAGGTAAACAAGGCTCCATCTCATCCTTATGCATTTTGTTCAACCTTGCCTTCCTCTAAAAGTCCTAAACCTATAAAATACATAGCTATCTACACATGAAAACATGGTGAAAACACAAGAAAATCCTATAGCATGACATGTTGAACCCAAATAACCAAATCCAAAAATAATTTAATCTATAAGTATAAATAGTTTGATAGTAGAAACTTTATACATATAAAAATATGATAAATGTGTGATTATTTTTCTTTCCAATCTATAAATTTTTGATGTGCTTGGCTATATAATTGAGATGATTCACCCATTTAATGTAATGATAAAAATTTAGTATGTACATGAAAGAAATATTTTCAAGACATCAAGCTACCATTCTACATAACTCTCACATGGAAATAAGAATATTATTTTATTTTAACTAAAGAAATTGTGTGTACTCTATCTTGAAAATTACTAATTAATTTTGAATTCTATACTTATAATTTAAAATAAGAGCATCCTTTGTAACATGGAATAGATAGTTTAATTAATGAAATAAAATATGTTTTTATATTAAGAAAAATTTACAAATATATGGAATTCATACATTGAGAAATTGACTAAGATGTAACTCTGTATGAGAATTAAGATGCTCGAATAATTTATATACCTTCTTTCAATAATTAACATTAGAAATTAATACCTATCTCATATTGTATATACCCACCTCCCAATGATCTTGGAATGAATGCATTTAGATGGAGAAGGATTTCAAAGGCTCATGGTACTTGTGGACCCCTCAAAGGCATGATATAGAACACATGAAAGTTCTTTATTTATGAAATTTGGTCTTTAGTTGTTGGCCTCTAGTATGGATGTTATCTATAAGGTGGAATTCTTAGTTGAGACTCTCAATCTTCCATTGTTGGTTTCTAGTGTGATTATACAATGTGAGCCAAGTATTAATTTATAATGTTAATTATTGAAAGAAGGTTTTGTTTCATAAGAAGAGGTATGCTGACATATTCCAAGGCATGTTATTATCCACAATGCATGAAACTTCTTCACATCTCTACCAAGTTCTAAACAGATACAAATCTTCCATTTCCATGGAGGAGATTGATGATTTAAAAAGAAAATATCATGCCATTTCTTTCTTGAGAAGTCATGTTTGCATTCATGATTTGCAACTTCCATCTTCATCCAAAAAGAAATTTTGTTATCGTTATGTGCCTGATATTAACAAATCAAAACCTTATTTTGAGCATGATCGTGCCAACACAAAGGTAAATGAGTGGAAATAGAAGAAAGCTCGATTAATGGCTTTCAACATGTTGGTGGAAAATCTACATCTTTTTGAAAGTGGCTTCCCAGCTTATCAGTCTTATGTTTAGTAAGGTTTTGTAATCTCCAGTGTTATGTATTAGGGTCACGGGTATATCTAGTATGATGTCTTCTTTTGGGTATTTTGGGTGCATAAGAGAATGTGCATATGTACTAATGTATTCAACCAATATGCTTATGTAACGTTGTAATCAGACAATTGGTCATTTGTATTGGGACCTCACTGGTCTTTTTGATATTTTGTAAAATTTGTTACTCGGACTACAACTGGGGGTTTTCTTGCTGGTTCTTTCCTGCCAGTATGTTCGCCTGAACTAGCTATATATAAAATATTATATATAAATAAAATTATAAGTGGTCTCCCACTTTTGCTTAAAAAAGAAGTTCTTGTAAATTTCCACATCTTTTTGCTTGACACAGTTGCTATTTTTCCTACAACAAGATTTTCTTTTATGCAAGGTTCCACTCACTCCAAGATTAGTACAAAAAAAAAATACCTGTAACACCTAGAATGTAAGATGACCAAGGCTTAATACCAAATGAAAGAAAGTAGTGGTGTAAAAATATTCCTACACTAATAAATGGGATATTATATACTCAAGCACTAACAATACTTACAAGCCAATCATATGAATCATGTGATATTATATACTCAAGCACTAATAAATGGGATGTTTTGAAACTATACATTAAAAGTGGTTTATTGAAACCATGAGTGAAAATAATTCAACCACAATTTTTGCATTCCACTTTGATATATTCAAACCCATTAAAATATTTCTTACGATTTTTCATAATGTTGGTCAATACTTTACTATAAATATTCTATAGCCATGCTCTTAAATGTCATAAGAATATGTCATAAGAGGGTTTCATCTTATAAAGCTATAATGATATTATATGCTCTTAGAACATCTTAGACACCTCCCTTGAAGCATTCAACAAATGACAAATAACTACCAACACAAAGTGAGATGCCTCATTTCCTAATATGAGGACAAAATAATAAATCAAAATATTAGGATGCAAGGTTGACCCACCTTTCCCAATACTTGGCTAAGTTTATCATCTATTGAGGAGTGCATCCCAACAAAAATTGTGCTTAGTGCTTACTACTAATCCAAGGAATACCTATTCATTTTTTCTTTATTGTATTCCTAATGACTCCTCATCTCAAGTTAAATTGTGGGAATGGATTTTTATGCCCTCCCTATGACTAAATGGCTACAAGGAGGTGAATATGATATGGTGGAAAAAACCAAGATACAAGTTGGTTTAGTTCTCATAAACTCTCTAAAAATAATTGAATTCCTACATCCTAACTAGAAATACCATGAGGGGTTTAGATCCCATTTTAGACAAAAAAATATTCTTATACTCATCACTAGTTCACTTGGACCAACTAAAGAGATGGTGAACTAAGGGAAACTTAGTTGTATTGATAGATTAAAACTTAGTTATCTCTCTTTCCATTGTCCCCTCTCCACAAAACACCCTTATTTAAGTAGATTCTATTAAACCTATCTCACATATCACCTCCCAATTCTTTAAACTTTTCAAACTTCTTATTCCTCATACCTAATAATCTATCATTCAAGCTCAACACTTCCCACCTCAATCCAATTGATCACCTAATATCCCTCTAGTTGAGGTTCCTAGACCTCAACAAAATGGTAAGTGGATACAATTGTGGAATGATGTGATTAAATCTATTGCACACTACCTTACTATGATCTCACAATAAGAATATGGCTAGAAAGAGATCTAGAATGGAAAAAAATAAACTTGTTTTGGCTTTAGCACTTACTAATAACTTTTCTACAATGAGTGGTTGCTTCCGTTGAAATAAAACTTAGAAGATTTGAACTTAATTGTGGTAGAGGATCTCAATTAAGAGATAGTCTACATTGGATGAAAGGATATAAGGTCCATACAAATTATTTTTTAGTTATCTCGAACATATTTACATTCTCAAGAGTGGATAATATCTATCGTTGATCAAGAGAGGTAGTTCCATGACAACTCTAATGATATTAAATCCATTTTCCTCCAACTTTACAAATAATTTTTAATTGATCTAGTTGAAGGAGATCCACGTCAAGATATAGTTGAGGAATTGATTGGCACTTGCATACCCAAAATAATTGGTCTCAAAAAATAGGCACATTTAGATAATTTATTCACCCTTGAGGAGGTTGATATTTCCTTGAAGGATTTGAATACTCAAAAAGTCTTGGAATAGAAGGTTTAGCTACACAATTCCTTAAAACAATATGTCCATTCATCAAGGAGGACTCTATGAGGTATAAAAAGTAGCTTTATCAAAGGGATCCATCATTTAAATTCTATTAATCAAGGGTTGATAAATTAATTCCTAAAGGAATTTTTTTTTTTATTTGAGGGTGGATACTAATTACTCTTCTTAATACCTCCTACAAGATTGTGGCTATATCCATAGCTAAAATAATTGAATAGATGACACAAGAAATTGTAAGACTAGAAAAAACTATATTTATATAAGAGGGAGATTTAAATTATAAAACTTGAATCTTTTTAAGGTATCTCATTAGATTCTACTTACTCTAACTTAAATTTAAAAAACAACATTAAAATCCACGAAACAAATTTCAAAGACATAATAAATTATTACAATATTATTTAAAAATCTAATTGTAATGAACATGTTATAGTAATAAATATTCAAATTTTAAATCTATGAAAATATATATAACCAAATGATCCTTAGTTTTCATATATAATTTGTGATGAGAATGTTGAATATTGTAATTTTTTAGGCCAATCTTTAGGCACTAATTCACCATTGTTAAAATGATCCTTAGTTTATTCATTGTTTTTTTTATGATTATAATTTTTTTCAATTTCTATTAAACCAAGCTCAAAATAATGGTATAGATTAAGATTCTTGTCTTTATCATAATTAGAAGTTGTATAAATTGTTAAATTATATATTTTTTAACATATATAAAATGTATGGTTGGATTAGTGAGATATTTATAACAAGTATACAATATATTTAATCATATAATTATTTTTGTAATAGAGATGAATAATTAAATAAATGCTATAACAATATATAAGAGTTAGATAAAAGAATTAAAATTAAATATATTAATAACAAATAGTGATACTATTATTGAGGGTAATATAAAGGGGGATCGTCATACTAAAATAAGTCGCAAATAAAATCACCCGAGTAAGAAAAGTATTTTATTGATAATCTTATTAGGGATGCTAAGATGGTAATAAATTTTTTGCAAGAAACAATGAGCTAACAAATAATAGTGTTTATGCGCTATTGTAAATATATATATATATACATTATTAATATTATTAATAAAATTTATTATAGTATTGATATGGGAATTAATGGATGGTATTTGTAATAGTATAAATGAGGGTATATGTAAACATGATATCACTATCACATTAACATTTCTATGATGAGTAAAGTTTAATATTATTTGTGAGTAATAAAATTGATAGAATGTTTGTATTAATTGTAGAGGGAGCCTTAATATCATCGAGTATTGTTAATACTCTTATCAATATTCATATCGATAGTTACCTTAATACTAATGTTAGCATACTTAACCTTATTAATGTTCATCGATAATTGGATAGCATTTTTGGCAAAACCTTTTATAGATGTTGAAATATGAGAGGAAAATAAATAAATAAATGCAAACCATATAATTATTCATGTTGTTATTACCATCAAAAGTTACATATTTAGTACTTTAAATGCCATCATTGGGTCATGAGGAACTATCCTAATAATCATAATACCATATTGACCTTACTGTCAACAAGAAATAGAAGTAGGAACAACTCATTGTGGGTTACAATGACATAACCATTATAATGAGAATATTATTAGTGTAACTATTAAATTGTGATACTTGTAAATTTAATATTTAAAGTATAGTTAATAGTGAGAGATGCATTAATAATAGTATCGCATTAGCAAGTTAAACCAACAAATTAATTAAAGAAAGGATTTTAATTCTATTGGAGATGATTATTTTTGTATCATAAACGCTTAAAGAATTAATTAGCATAATTCAAGGATTCAAAAAAAAAAAGTATTGGGTTTTTCTAGTGAAAAATTATGGGCATAACAATTATATATTTTTTAACATATATAAAATGTATGGTTGGATTAGTGAGATATTTATAACAAGTATGCAATATGAAGTCAAAA
>VDFB02012384.1:0-20662 GCA_007258455.2 Sequoia sempervirens | reverse complement strand
CTTCAAAACCTATTTTACACTAATAAAAAAAATTGAATATGCTTTAGTGATTGGATGTTTAATGTTTGAACGTTTTAAGAGAATACTAATTCATCTTCCCCCTCAGTATTCTGGGTGTTCAATGGATACTTCATTTAGCACACAAAATATCACCTTGATTTATAAGGATAAAAAATTATTTTGAAAAATTTACAAGAGTATGAATAGTTTTGTAAGGAATGAAAGGGCTAAATAAAATATTTTTTAGTAATTGTTGCCAATTTTCATCTACAACTCAAATTGGCAGAGCTGAACAGTTTATGTTCATTTTAAGGTGAAAGATTTCAACTCATTTATGATTTTCTTAACCATTGTATATATTGAAGTTTAAGAGATAGTTCAGTTTTATTGTGCAATGTGTTTTCAACAAAAGAAAGCATTCAATTTTCCACTCAGTGCTTTATAGTATAAAATAGATTACATGAGATATAAGAATATTGCTTTCATTCGATTTTGTAATGATTTGTTCAATTCACAATGTTACATTCATTTTACAAAAGAGATGTATATAGAATTGGACAAGATTGCAAAAGATGTTATTTTTCGTATTCATTGGAAAGAAAAGAGAGATCAAATGTCCCACACAAGTTGTGGGAATAGTTAAGCCAACACAACATAAATAATGAACTATGCATCTAAAGATAATAAAGGAAATGAAGCAAATAAGAGGATACATATCCATAATTTCCTATTAGTGTTTGGTGTTGGTCTTCATTGCTGTTGTTCCTTCTTGCTCCTGATCTTGAGTGAACCTGCATCATGATGAGAAAATTTGTTAGAGCAATGGATATGAGTATTTCTATGTGATATACCAATAGAAATATAGTACATTTCCTATGATGTACTAAATTAGTTTAATAAACATCAAAATTATGAAAGAGAGTTTGAAAATAAATTATCACAGGAGCATTGAGCTTCACTGGTTTTTATCTTACATGTTTGTTCACTGTGCAGGTATAGGATGAATCATGTTCCTAATCCATTTGTCAAGACATCATAGCATGTGGTGCAAAAATGGGCTCCCACAATGGTTGATCCTAGCATGTCACCCCTTAACTTCAAGAGGGGATTGATATAGGAATGCATATTCAGAGTGCTCAAAGAAAAGCATTTTTAGTTGAAGGAGTAATTCACAAGTCACTATAAGAGCAACCAACTCATTGCCCATTCAATACTACCAAGTCAAAAGGAGTAATGGGATTTCCCTCTCATTTTGAAATGGGAGTCTCAAATGTGCAAGGATTTTATTTCAATTCCTAAATAAAATGCAAATAAATAAGATGCATCATTTTCCGTTAAGAAGTTTTGGGTGCATACAAATTTTCATGTTGTCATGGTTTGGATTAGTTAAATGGTGTTTCCTTCATTGGTTTTCCATCTCTGCTGATTCTATATAACAATGTTTGATGCTATTTAAGTGGTTCATGGTGCCCATTTTGAAGATACAATAATAAAAAACCATGCTAATATAAGGGACATAAACTATATGATTTTTAAGATTTGAATGAGCAAAGGAGATTTCACAGTACAAGGTGATAAGAGAATGAACAAAGGGTAGTGTGATCACAAGGCCACCAATAGTATTAAGGTGTTTTCAAGCATGCTAATATAAGGGAAAACAAAATATGGGTAAGGAATAATATATGGGAGTCAACTATTCAATATTTATTTAAAAAACAAAGCACTTATTACAGAAAATGCCATAGTGGAACAACCAAAGGGAGTAATGTGTTCATAGTGCAAAGCAAGAGCTTCTTGTTGCATGCCAAGTAAGGGTAGTACAAAGTGATAGTTTATTTTTGATAATGCAATCACAATAGCAAATAAAAGTGTCAAGCAAGTTCTTTCTTCATTGAGTTCATTTTCAAATTCCTTTGCAGTCATGTGTTAGGAGTTTCCTCAACAGTGTGTCCAAAAGAGAAGCAATGTATGAGAGTGCAGAGAATAAAAGATAAAGGGAATCCATTTTTCATTATAAATACAAAGAATGGAAAGAAGTGAGTGGTGCATTCACCTAATTTTAATCTCCATGTTGTTCATAAGAGCATACTATTTTAGAGAGTATTTATGCACATAACAATTAGTAACAAAAAATTTAAGTAGTCATTCTGAAATGTATGGAGGATATGAAAATGCTTTTGAAGAATGGAGTTTGATAGGAAAAAAATGGAAAATCCTAAAGTTCTAAAACCCAAATGAGAAGCTAAGTATGAGGGTTTCCTTCTTGTTTCTTCAAGAAATAAAAGGACACAACAGAGGAGTTTAGGACCCATTTTTCTGAGGGCTTAAATGGAGGCATCAGACACAAGTTATACAAAAGGAAACCACAAGATTGGCACCATGTTCGGGGTTTCAAACCCACTTTTATAAGGTACAAATGAAGATGTGAAAATGAATAAACAATCAAAGCCTCAAGTTTGAGGGAATATCGCAAGCACCCAACAAGTCTAGAGGTCGTGACCTTGCACAGAGAAGATATTTATTTGTCTCTTTCATGTTCAGAAAATGGAGAAAACCCTCAAGATTTCAAGAATGAGAGGATCCAAAATGCCCTCATGAGGTCATTTTTTAAAACATAAAATCCCTTATAAAGTGATGAAATGATGATTCAAAATGTAGAAAGCTTTACATTTTTACAGAAATAGAAGGATTCATGAAGATTTTCTTGCATAAGAAAGCAAATTTTCTCCATCATTATGCACTCAATAAGCCCGAACTACGCTTTCTTTATAGAAAATTAAAGAAATGGTGCAAGATTCAAGTGATATGAACTTACCTAGGCTCTTGATGTGAAGAAAATACACTTGAAGTTAGCGGGTTTCCACAAAAAATTTCCAAAGCCCAAACTAAACAAGTGAATGATGACCTCAAGCCAGAATAGAGTATAAAAAAAGCATGAAAAAATACATCAGAACTCTGTATAGAGCCAAGGCTTAAACCTTCAAAATGCAGTTGAAATGAAGGTATTGAGGATAAATTTTGCATATTTTTACAAAGAGAATTCTCACCAATGTTTCTCAAGGAGGCTCAACCTGCAAACAGTAAAGATGGAAAAATTTTGAGTTTCCAAACCCTAGCTCATGGTGGCCATGTGTGTAGAGGTTTTTTCCAAAAGTAAAAGATGCAAATGAGTGGCCAAAATGTTTGGGCCCATTGGTTTTGTCTTATGGTTTTCATTGTTTCCCTAATTCAAGTTGTGCATTTTATCACATTGATTTTAAAATCAAAAGCCTCACAAATACCTTGTGGTGTTTATTTTTCCTTTGCATATAAGTCATAAACCTAGGCTACTTTATTCCTTTAATTATTTTGTTATTTTTTGAGAAAGTCATAAGTCCTATGCCTAGGTCTTTTATTATTTTATTAGAAAATAATATATTCCTTGGTCACATTTTGTGATTTTTATAGAAAATCAATTGCCTTTAACACCTTGGCTTTCTAATTTTTGAAAGAAATCAAATGTCTATTGTTATGTACTTGGAAAATTTCATCAAAATCAATAATTTCCTTGTATGTTTTGTAAAAATAAGAAGATGAAGTCAAGAAAGGTAGAGTTAAGACTCAAGTCTTTTAGAGTCTTTCTATTTTGTAAATGTAAAATTGCAAACCTATAAAACATTAATTAAGAAATGATTCAATAAATTTCTTAAATAATTGTTATTAAAATATAGTTAGAATCAAGATCACGTACAATCACCTATTACATGCAAAAGACATGAAGGAGCAAAAGCGATGTTACGTAAACCTCAAAGTGTAAAATGCATTAAGAGAATCAATTATTACAAAGTGATCAATCCTTATGAAGAAGATCAAGAAACCCTAAAAGGGAAACCCTAAATGAAACCCTAGTGTGCACACTTAATAATTAATAATTAATTATTAATGTGCCTAAGTTTAGCTTAAGTAATAAAGAGGAATAAGTGAATTAATTAATCAATGTGATGTAATTAATTAAGCATAATAACTTATTACTCTAACACCCCCCCTTAAGATGAACTTAGGAAGAAGCTAAAACACTAGAATAAGATGCATGAAAGCAAAGATGGGTCCCGGCAACTAGGCCTGATCAGGTACCCATTTACAAATGCAAGAATGAGTAAGAGAAGGAAAAACCCAGTGGGACAAAACCCCCCTTACAATGAGATAACATGCTACAAAGAAGCACTGGAAGAACTCTGTAGAGTAACACTGGAACTTGATATAGGCAAGCAAGGAAATATTCTTCTGTATACTACTAAAACCGGATGAGAGTCACTGATTGACTCAAGGAATCATAGTCACGGCTCTTGAAGACGATGCCATGGAACATAAAAATCCAAAGCGAGCAACTCTAGAATCTATGAAGCGGCAAACAGTACGTGAATGATGTATTACTGAAAATAAAGTGCAAAAAGATGCAAGATGCACTCTCCCAACTGCCAAAATATCCAAGTAATCACCAAACAACCCATTGGGCCAAATCTAGACTAACTGATAAACCTGGGACAGATACAGAAAAAGTGTATGGATAGCAACATAGAGCTCCTTAATACCTTCCAACGCTGCAAATGAGGCAAAAATTGGACATCGTAGCAAAAAGTTATGAGCTGCCGGAAGTCAAAAGCAACATCTGACTTCAAACAGAAATAAATGCAGGAAAATAGTAAAATACTAAAAAATAAACAGTACTACTAGAAAGTGCTCGGAACCAACTTTCTGGCAATATCTCGTTTGCCCGATTTCGATACCGTATGCCCAAGTTATGGCCAAAAGAAAAAAACTGCTCTTTTAGGGCAAACTAGGGTTAGGAGGGGCAAGGAGGGGCCGGCCGTATGGATGACGTCATGCTGACGTCATGTGACGTGACAAAACCTGAAACAAAAATTGGCGAACCATGTCACGGCCGTCGAGGGGCAAAAAAAAAATAGGTCCCCCGCGAGTCGAAAAAGAATTTTCAGCCCACGGTCCTATAGGCTGACAATTTGGATTGTAGGCGCGGTTCTCCATACATCTAGCGTGGAGGCGGCGAGGTGGATCTAAGCCCTACGGTTATAATAGACGGCGGAGCGAAAGGCAAGTGGGGGCTATCGCCTTGAGCGGTGGCGGAGTGAATCCCGGGAGGCAAAAATTATGCGAGGAGCCTTAAGCCTCTAACTCTGAATCGAGGCTCGAATTTTTTAAAAAAATGTAGTTTTTACAGGATTGGGCGGTGGTTAGAAGGCCAAGATCACCACCAAAATGGGCCCGTTTGTAGTGTTTCTAGGGTTTTGGGGCGCTGCAAACGCGATGGCAACGTCCGTTTGAGCCCATTGTGTCCCAAAAAAATGGCTACCCCCAGATCTTGCAGAAAAGATGCCTATGGAAACCCTTGCACTTGAAACTCACAGAAAGGCCATATCTTCAGATCACGAATAGGCAGCTGTAGGTCTGGAGCTCTGATACCATGTTAGAATCCAAGATCACCTGCATGCAATCACCTATTACATGCAAAAGACATGAAGAACGAAAATGATGTTACGTAAACCTCTTGGTAAAAATGCATTAGAATCTCATGATTACAAAGAGATCAATCACTTATGAAGAGTCGAAACCCTAAATGAAACCTAATTGTGCACATAATAATTAATAATTAATTATTAATGTGCCTAAAAGTTTAACAAGTAATAAAGAGAATAAGTGACTTAATTAATTAATCAATGTGATGTAATTAATTAAGCATAATACTATTACTCTATTAAAATATAGTTAAATAGTGCACTTGAGTTCTCCCAGAATCTTTCTATTTCTGAGTTTCAATTCTTGGGAGAAATTGGAAAAGAACTGGCAAACTAAACCTTCTATTTTTAGTTTTCATTTAGTTTGAACCTAATTTTCTGAGTCTTTTGGATCGACCTACTGGAGATAGAAAGTTGTCATCTTTTTTAATCAATTTGGATCATTTTTGGGCACTATTTTGGAGGCTTTTCTCATGAGCTCGAAAATGGATCAAAGTTTTTATTCCAAGAGGAAGTTCACTCTGATTTTTCTATTCTCACCATTGGAGACATTTTGGAGCCATATATATTGGAGAAAAACTGATATTTTTTGGGGGGTTCAAATTATTGTTTCTTGCTCTCTTGTTTGTCTTGCAGAGAGTTTGTAAACACTTTTGTACTCAGGTTTTAATCTTGCATACTCCTTCAGTTTCAATAAACAACAAAGCTTTCCTTCTCATATTTTGTCTCATGTTTGTAGTATCAATTTGATGTCATTGTGATTCAAAATACTAAATCCTTTTATATCTTGTTTTTTTTGTGTGCAAAATTTCATATAATTCAAGTTGTGTGATTGTGTTTAGTTTGAGCCTTCATACAAATTAATGATGTGTTGTATGTTTCAAGTGAGATTGTGAGGGTTAAAGTTTTTGAAAAAAAAATTGTGAGTAGAATCATCAAAGTCAATTTAAAATTTTGGTAAATCATCCTTAGGTTTTAGGATTTCATTTTTAGTCTTCCTCCTAACCCTTTCCTCAAAAAGTCTTAGATTAGGTGATTTACTAGGGGAACCAACCTGCTCTGGAGATTCACTTTCACCATATATCACCCACAATCTAAGAGTGTTTCCATGTTTCAACAGGATAGTTAAGTTTATCTTCACTAAGGGTGCAATCCTGATTGACAATAGTTTTTGGCACACCCAATGGGACTCTAAAACTTGTTACAGAGGAAAGTTTTCAAAGTTTTAAGCTAGTGTTTTGGTATAAGAAATAGTGTTTTATCTTTTTGAGGTTATAAGTTTATACCTAGAAACTCCGTTCTCTAAATTTTGTATGCAAACCTAAGTGCTAGTTTATTTCAAAAAATATTATTCGCACTTGTTTTATAGCTTTTTGATGAATGAATAGGCCTATGTTCCATAAAAATATGTCATACCATCCATCATACCATGAAAATTTCATTTATCCATCTCCTTTTCAGCCATACCCAAGTAGTTATAATGTTGATTTTAGTCCAAATACTCAGGATGCTTACTACATACCCACCCATGCCTAATATCCATCTTAGCCTTCATACGCTCAAAACCAACTCAAAGAATGTGAAAAGAAAGAATTCAGTTCAAAATATTGTTTCTTCCTCTCTTGTTCATCTTGCAGAGAGTTTTGTAAACACTTTTGTACTTATATTTTGTGTTGGAAACACAAGGGCAGACAACTGAGAGTGGGGGGGTGAATCAGTTGTCCTAGAATTTCAAACTTATGCAACTTATTAACTTTATTCTCAAATCTAATTAATAACCATGAAAGCATAAATCAACAACTCATCAAAAACACACATAACACCAACATTTTTACGTAGAAACCCTCTTAGGGGAAAAACCATAGTGGAGGTCAGTCCACAAGATTATACCTTGTTAAAAGTATAAAGAAATATGAATTGGGAATGCACATGCATTCGAGCACACTTCCTAGAGCTCACTACTCAATTACAAAAGGAAGACTCACTATCTTACAAAAAAAATTGGATTACATTCACAAGATTTGAATTGAGAAAATAACATCTGCTAATTCCTAATTATAGTTTCGGTTAAGCACAATAACACTTCTTCATTCTTCTTCACTCTTCTTCACTCTCTACTTTTCCTTCAAATTATTTAGAACATTATTCATGCACAACATCACATTCAAATGGTGTAAACAATCACTTATATATATATATCCAGAACAAGAAATTGCATTGCTACATGTAGGCCTTAATAAAATAATAAAATGACTACAAACTGTCAGCCCAAAATATTAAAGATTATTAATGTGAATCAACCAAGGTCAGACACAACATAGTGAAGACCCAAAATAAAATCCTCAAACAAAAAAAACTTCAAATAATATTCCTCGATGATCCACAACACGCTTCAACACCTTGTTAGCCACGAACATGAAAAACATGAACACATAAGAGAAAATATCCAATCACGAGCACAACGATCAATGTTGAAATGAAACATAGATAGAGCATGATCTAGAAACATCCAAAAACATCATGGATCACTAGAGAAGCATCTGAAACAATTAAACTTACTAGAATCACATTATCTTCATATAGGAACACCAACTGAAGCAACGAAAAAATTGACAGAATTCAAATCTTCATAACATGATCAAATATTCACGTGGATCTTTGAAACTTGACGTGGATAAAATAGATATACTCAACAAGAAACCCTTTAATCCATAACCTCTGATCATCAATGTATTGAACTAACTAACCGAGTGAACTTCACTTCACCACTGGCAACCTACAAGTTGTTTCATTACAATTTTCTCAATATCCTCAACATATACAACCTCTAAGACATTAATGCCAATAGTGTTGACATCAATGACAACCACATATTAGAAAAAAAACCATAACATCTAACAATCTCCCCCTTTGGAATTGATGGCAACACATGATGGGAAAAATGCCATCAACGTAGCTATCTTCAACACTTACTCCCCCATAGGTTCTGACTCTTTTCTCCTTAATTATTTTACATGAATCTACTTCCCACATGACTCTTCTTCTTATATATTTCATATTTTTTCACATGACTCTTCTCCCCCTTTGAAATCAATGAAAAATATCTCACACAAACTTTGAACCACATATTTGAACATCTGACTACTCCCCCTGAGTAGCAACCACCATAGCATCAATCCAGATCAGGATATGACTATGAAATGCATGGATTGATGCAATGAATTGCATATTAGTTTTGATTAGGAGGGGAAATCACCCCTAGTTTCCCTTTGAGATACTCAAAAGTATCCTTAGGAAATGACTTTGTAAAGATGTCTACAATTTTTTCCCTAGTAGGCACATACTCCAATTTGACTTCCTTTTCACTCACCTTCTCTCTCAGAAAGTGAAACTTGGTAGATATATGCTTGGTATTTAAATGCAGCACCGAATTCTTAGAGATTTTAATTGCACTTAAATTATCATAGAATATAGCAATAGGTTCATCATACACAACTCTAATATCTTTCAACATCTTCTTCATCATCCACAATACTTGAGCACAATTATTACAACAACAATGTATTCTACCTCCGTAGTAGATAAAGAAATGGCATTCGCCTACTTAACCATGAAATCAACTTCTTACCCAAGAAAAATGTGCACCACCACTTGTACTTTTCTGTTATCCACATCACTCTGCCCAACGCATTAGTAAGCACCTTCCTTGAGCGTTACCCAGTCACCCTCAGATACCACAGCCAAAAATCAACCATCTCGCCAAGTATCTAAAATCTCATAGAAGCCAAGGAAATTCTTAGGACCAGTTGGAAATCTTAAAACAATGCACACAACAATTATCTATGTGATATTAGAATTTGAGTTTGAGTCAAATAAAGTAATCCACCAATCATTGATCTATATTCAGTTCATTCTTTCTTTAGAGAATCATCTTGCATCATCTTGCATCTCGGGTCACCATAGGCGTACTAACCCGCTTTTAAACCTCCACACCAAAAATTCTTAATTCACATATTTGGATCTAATATATGAAGATCCCTATCTAACTAAGTAATTTTGTAACCAAAAATAGTTTCATCTCAAATCATAGACATCTCAAACTCATTTTCATTTCATCAACAAAACTTCATGCACAAACTATCATCTCCTCCAAAATGATATCATCAACAAAGACTTCCACAATCAAATCTTTATCATCATTCTTGAAATACAAATTACTATCAACAATACCTTTGTTAAATCCATGTTTCAGCAAATACTTATCCAATATGGCATGTCATGATTCAAATATTAAGTCCATAAAATGCGTTTTCAACCAACAAAACATTCTCAATGTAACGAAATCCATCAGGTTGCTCAACATACAACACTTCTTCTAATTCATCATTTAGAAATTCTAACTTGACATCCATCAGATAAACTTTGTAGTTTTTGTAAGTAGCATAAGCAAGAAATAATCTCACAGCTTCTCTCCAATAGATATGAGGAACATTTCCTTCCAGCATCATAGTCCTAGTAGCATCTTGAATTGTCTTATTCTTCCTTTCCACAACTCCATTTTGCTAAGGGGTCCACGTGGTAGATAATTGTCTCTTTATCTCATTCACTTCACAAAAAGAATTAAACTCATGAGAAGTGAATTCATCACCTCTATCTGATCTGAAACATTTAATCTTCAGACCTATCTCTGTCTCAACCATAGCCTTAAAAATATTGAACTTCTCCATAGCTTCAGCTTTCTCCCTTAAGAAAGCAACCCACATCAATCTAGAGTAATCATCAATAAGTAACATGAAGTACATGTCTCCTTGTAAACTTTCGATTCTAGAAGGACCACACAAATCAATATGAACAAGCTTCAACACTTCTTTTGAACAATGTTGTTTGCTCCGAAATGAAATTCTAGTTTGCTTCCCTAATTGACATTCCTTGCATATAATATTAGTAGGCTTTACCAACTTAGAAGATCTCACTCCGAGTAGAACTTATTCCTACACATTATCAAAGTTTACATGACACATTCTTCTATGCCACAACGAACTTTCATCAACTTGAGAAATTCGACAACTTCTACTAGCAGCATTCAGGTAAAAGATGTTACCTTTTGTTTTTGTGCCTGAAGCAATCACATTTCTAGAACTCCCCAATATTCTACACTTTCCATTCTTGAATTGAAGATTGTATCCCTTGTCAACCATTTGCCCAACACTTAAAAGATTATGCTTCAAACCTTTCACATATAGAACATCATCAGTATTATTCTTACCATCAAGAGAAATGGATCCTCTGCCATGGATTACACCAGCTTTATCATCACCAAATCTTACAACACCATCATCATACTTTTCAAGGCTCAAAATTTTTATTTTATCACCTATCATGTGATGAGAACATCCAATGTCAATCACCCATTCATCTTTCTCTTCAACTCGAGCAGCTAGGGATTTCTCCACATTTGAGAAAATAATAAATTCAATAGGGGTTGGATCATTTTCCCTAATAGAAATAAATACCCATTCATCCTCACTTGCATTCCTTTATTAGATTCATCAATTGTCACACCTTCATCAACAACATAATAACACTTTCTTTTAAATCTATGCTTGTTAGGTCTTGGCTTAGGGACTCTTTCTGGACACCTTGATGCAAAATGACCTATCTTATTAGAAGAAAAAAAATTAATAGAAAATTTTCCTTTATACTTACCTTTTCCTTTGGTTTCTCTCTTGAAAATAAGTGCTTCAATCCTCTATCTTTCTCATTTCCTCCTCATACTTGAATACATTTCTAGAATAACTTTCTCTTGGATCATATCTTTGTTTATCTCTTCTGGAAGTAGTAGCCTTGAATGCATATTCTATCTTAGGAAGAGCATCACCAAATTCACTCAACTCAAAAGAAGTAAGCTTACCAATTAACATGTCTTTGGCTACATTTGTTATTGTCTGGAGCTCCTCAATAGCAGTAGCTTTGACTTTATATGCAGTAGGCAAGGATCTAAGCACTTTAGCAACAATCTCTGATTCTTCCAACTGTCCACTAGCACATCTAATACCACACACAAGTTCATTTACTCTTTGCATGAAAGTAGTAATGTTCTCATCCTCACCCATTCTCAACATTCCATATTTTCCCTTCAAGACTTTGTAACTTAACAATCTTCACATTAGCATCACCTTCATACAAAGTTTTCAAATTTTTACTGATCTAATAAGTAGTCTTCAAATCCATAACATTTTTCATCTCAGAATCAGTCAAAGCACTCAATAATGCTTCCTTAGTCTTGATATTATACAAAAAATCCCTAATCTTAGTAGTAGTAGTAGTAGTAGGACTATTGTAAGGAATAACATACCTATTGCTTGTAATGCTCTAGTAGGCTTCACCAATGCATCTCAGATGACACTCCATTCAAGTCTTCCATAAAGAATAATTTTTTCCATCTAATATCGGATTATCCTTCTTGTATGTCACCATCCTAGATCACCTCAAGTTGTCAAACTTCTTCCAAGGAACCCGCTCTGATGACAATTGTTGGCAACACAAGGGTGGACAATGTTGGAAGTGGATGCACTCTGAGAGGGGGGTGAATCAGAGTGATATAATTTTTGAACTCTTTGATTTGAATGCACAAATTAAAAGTTTTGACCTTGAAACAATGTGACAAATTTAACCAAACAAATGAACACTTTACCTTTAAAGAAAGATATAAAAGAAAATAAACTTATATTAAAAGCATCATGTAGCATTGTTCCATAAAATTGTGAACAATCTTATTTATGCTTTTTGAAACAGGACTTCAACTTTACACAATACAAGTTTAACTTGCTTTATGGAATATTTTACAACAAACTAAACATTGTCTTTTAAACAACCTAAAAGTATCAGAGCATTGACTAACTAGACACATCAACTTGAAGCAAAATGAGAGACAAAAATAACATCACATAACACAAAGATAATTTCCTGAGTGGAAAAACCCTCTTGGGGTATAAAAAACCACTCACAAACTAATCTTTTTATTCATTCAAAAGAGCATCAACTCTGTTACAGTGTGGAGCACAAACTCCCATAACTTTTTTGAAGCACCAAATTCATATTTGACTCAAAAATCTCATGACATTCCAGCCTATTAGGACCTTATAACTGAAATGAATCTCTATAGTCACAAAATCACAATAGGATAAAAACTGATATTCAATAATGCCCAACTCAAAAATAATCTTTGTAAAACAAACAGAGATGAAAAACAATATAAACCCCTATTCTCTTCTTTATAGAATGATATCACAATGTTAATCAATATATTGTTCAAACTATATCTTCTAATCGCAATGTCATATGATTTTTTCGAACAATTTATACAATGATTTACAAACAGTTATTAATTTCAAAACCCATATCCAATAACTAGGGTTTTTTATGAACAATGTTGTTTTTGTTTTTAATCATGATACCCATCAAGGGTTTTTTAAGTATAATCATAGAAATATAACAATATGTTAATGAATATCATTGGATAAATGAAACCCTTGAATGAAGAACTTGGGTTAAGTAACTACTTACCATAAACCTTAACCAACTTCAATTATACTTATAAGATATTTCTAGATTTAAGAACAAATAATTGTTACAATGAGAAACAATAGAACAAATACCAGAAAAAGTTGTTGAAGACCTTCAAAAATTGTCAAGCTCATGGAGAGTCCACCAAAGAAACTACAAACCTCCATATTCTATCATACCAGAAAACCAACTCAAAATGCTTCCTTTATCAAACTTGAAATGTAATTGAAAATGCATCATGGTGGCTATGGTTCTACCAAAAAAAAAAACCATTCATTTTTCCCTATTTCCACTTTTCATTGAGTAACAAATAATAACACATGATTTTTGAAATCCATAAAGTGCATTGTAATTAATTTGAGGTCCAAGAAACCGATATAATGATATTCCATGTCAAAGTCCATGTGAGTTATGATAACTCACTTTCCAACTGTCCATGTCACCAAGTGACAAGAATCCAAAAAAATGATAATGTTGTTCAAAGTCCACATGAGCTCACAACTATACAATGATAATACCCTGTTGACTACCAAATAAACATAACAATTCATATAACCAACTGTCCCAAATAAGTCAAGACCAATTTATCATTTAGGCCAAGGTCATATAAAGCCTGATGACCAATGATAACACTTCACTATCAAAGCTAAGCAACATGTGCTCAAAAATAAACCTGAAACCTCATATTAAAGCACTGTCAAATGTAATGGTGATCAACTATCTAAGTCAATGTTAATAGATTGTATAAAGATTGATAATTATATCAAAGTCGGCTAGCACAGGGAAGCAGCAGAGCAATCACATGAGCAACTATTTAGCCACCCCAGAATGGTTATTTATAAATGAGAGGAATGTTGTGTGCATATAAATGCATTTTGATAAACTAATGAGCATAAAGATGTAGTCAAGAAATTTGAAACACAAATATACCTTCACTAAAATGTTATCACCTATATGTGCAAGACAATCTGCTCATGGAGTTAGTAAGTTCAGTGCCACAACAATATAGAACTGAAAGTAAATCTGCATTATAATGTTATTCATGAACAAGATATTGAATTCCAAATATTGAAACAATGTGCCAAAACTATGTATGCCATAATCCAAGATCAATGTGCCAACCAATCAACTGAACTATGTGTCAAGATACCAATGCCAAAGTACTATGAGTCATAATGCCATGAAAAGTTACCAACCAATCAATTTTGTCATCAAGTAAAACCAAAGACAACTGAGAATTCAACAAACTCCCCCTTTGTCCTTGATGGAAAAACACATGTTACTCTCCCCCTTGTCACCTCAATGACAAAGAACAAGGAGAATACAATGAAGTGCCATGAAAACAACTGAGAAGTCAATCAGCCATTCAACACAACAACCATATGCTAATAGAGCAATAGAGCAACAAATAGAGCTATACAAGAGAGTTATTTGCATTGAAATTCCATAAGATTAATCTACTGAGGCAAATAATTGAACCAAGACTCTCTACAGACTTCTCATATATGACAATCACTGCCATACCAAATTCAAACTCCACCATGCAATAGTACCTTGTGAAAAACACACTGTCACCTTCTTCATATATTTACTAGGACACAGGCAACTGCATAGAAGCACAACTACCCAAAATATATCACTGTTCAGAAAGCAACAAGAATCAATAGCATATAATGATTTTTTCCAACACAAACACAAAATACTAGCACAATCAATATGTTGCAGCAAAGCATAGTTAATAACAATCCACAAATGGTGAGAAGTGTAATTGCAAGTATCCTTTACTATGGACACTTCCAAAGAGACATAAAGAACCAACTATTGCAACATCAATAGTCATATGAGAAATTATCCACTAACAAAATGATGAACCACAACGTTAAGAAAATTATCATCAACTCATTGTTACTATTATTCCCAACAAAGACAAGAAGAACACAAACAAAAATATAACACATCTGTATTTTGCAAGATCCAACTTTTTTTCATTTGATATCAAAGGGGTTTATTTTATAATGCATTAATCTTCTCCCCCTATCTTCGTACTTCCTTTTAAATGCTTAGAAATGGTTCTTGTGCAATATGCACAAGATTTAGTTCTTCCTCCTTCTTTCTTTGGTTTCTTCTCCAAACTCCCAATGATTCTTTCCTTGGCTTAAGTAGATCATCAAATTCTTTGTTGTTTCCAGATGCTTCCTCTCATTGACCCCTAAATTTTTTTTCTTTATGTCCAAAACCATTACATCTATAACATACAACCAAAGACTTATAATATCTTGTGTCACCCTTATCACAATTTCTTGCAATATGACCCGATTGACTACATTTGAAGCATGTGATATTATCATAGTTCCTTTTCCTATCACTTTTCTTTACTTTAGAAAAACATTCAGATGCTCTATGGCCATACTCAAAACATGAGTAACAATAACCTAGAAAAGAGTAATTATACCTCATCAACTTACCTTGCCAGGTAGAGTGAGATCTTGAAAACTTGTGCATTCTATTCCATCCTCTTTTGTTTCCTATAGTTTCAGAATCAACAACATGAAAATTTAAATCTTTCTTTGTACTAAGTGTCTTAGAGCATTGTCCTTCCTCTAAGCCTAGACTAGTTTTGTTTCTTGGAGCCTTCTATGTTCCAATAAGTTTATCCAAAGACATGGAGCCACTCTCACTGATTTTTTCATCACTTAATTGCTTTGATTCTTTATTAACGTTCCTTAGTAAAACCACTTGTAAATCAAGATTTTCTATGCACTGTTCTTTTTCTTTAAGTTGATCTCTGAACACTTCCTCAGTCTTTCAATCTTCTTCAACTTAGATTTTTGCTTCTATAAGATCTGAACATACCTTATCTTTGATATCCTTTTCTTGTTGAAGCTTCCTCTTTAAAATCAAGTTCTCTCTTATAAGTTGTTTAATTGTATCTAAAGCACACAAAATTTCACCTTCCAAATCAAGCTCACTTTCTTGCTCATCTAATTCTTGTTCAAAATTTACTTCATCCAAAAATTGATCTACTTCATTAGTTTCTTGGCCACTTGAATGTTCATCTATCATCTCTATAGATTTAGACTCAAATTGATTTTCTTCAGAACTATGAAGGTTTTAACAATCACCACTTACAGATGAATCACAACTTGCTTGAGTTTTCAAAGATATCTCTTCTTGCAACTCACCATCCTAATACATTTCAATCAATTTGTCCCAAACTTCCTTTGCATCTTTGCACTGCATAACTTTAGCAGTAGTGTCATTTGGAAGACTATTGAAAATAGCATCTAGAGCCTTAGCATTGGTTTCAAGAACCGTCTTTTCCTCAAGTGTGGAAGAAGATGTTAGGGATATAGTGCAACCCCTTTATACTGCTTCCCACACATCCAACCCTAAGGAGGACAAATATGTTTCCATCCGATGCTTCCACAAAACAAAGTTGGTACCTTCAAATTGAGGTATTCTATGCATAGAATGTTGTATCATTTCTGAGTTGTTGTTGATGATCACTTCTTCATCACTTCTTACACTAGGTTCAGAAAAAACTGGGTTATAAGTGTTTTTTTGTGACCTTCTTCCCTCATTTCTTCTACTTTTTTCCATAACAAACAAAATACTACAACACCAAAAAATCTTTAAACAAATAGACTTCCAATACCAAAATCAATCCTAGGAGGTTAAACCTAATGCAAGACCCTACGCTCTGATACCACTTGTTGGAAGTAGATTCACTCTGAGAGGGGGAGGGTGAATTAGAGTGATATAATTTTTGAACTCTTTGATTTGAATGCACAACTTAAAAGTTTTAACCTTGAAACAATGTGATAGATTTAACCAAACAAATGAACACTTAACCTTTGTAGAAATATATGCAAGAAAATCAACTTATATTAAAAGCATCATGTAGCATTGTTCCATCAAATTGTGAACAATCTTATTTATGCTTTTTCAAACAGGACTTCAACTTTACACAATACAAGTTTAACATGCTTTATGGAAGATGTTTGAACAAACTAAACTATTTCTTTTAAACAACCTAAAAGTATCAGAGCATTGATTAACTGAACACAACAACTTGAAGTAGAGTGAGAGACAAAAATAATATCACATAAAAAAAATATTTCTTGAGTGGAAAAACCCTCTTGGGGTATAAAAAACCACTCACAAACTGATCTTTTTATTCATTCAAAAGAGCACCAACTCTATTACAATGTGGAGCACCAACTTCATATTTGACTCAAAAATCTCATGACATTGCAGCCTATTAGGACCTTATAATTGCAATGAATCTATATAGTCACAAAATCACAATAGGATACAAATTGATATTCAATAATGCCCAACTCAAAAATAATCTCTATAAAACAACCAGAGATGAAAAACAATATAGACCCCTCTTCTCTTCTTTACAGAATGATATCACAATGTTAATCAATATATTGTTCAGACTATATCTTCTCATCACAATGTTATATGATTTTTCCAACAATTTATACAATGATTTACAAATAGTTATTTGTTTCAAAACCCGTATCCAATAACCAGGGTTTTTTTATGAACAATGTTGTTTTTTTTTTTAATCATGATACCCATCAAGGATTTTTTAAGTATAATCATAGAAATACAACAATATGTCAATGAATATCACTGGAGAAATGAAACCCTTGAATGAAGAACTCGGGTTAAGTAACTACTTACCATAAACCTTAAACAACTTTAGTTATACTTATAAGATCTTTCCATATTCAAGAAAAAATACTTGTTATAGTGAGAAACAATAGAACAAATACCAAAAAAAGCTGTTGAAGACCTTCAAAAACTGTCAAGCTCGTGGAGAGTCCACCAAAGAAACTGCCAACCTACATATTCTATCATACTAGAAAACTAGCTTGAAATGCTTCCTTTATCAAACTTGAACTGTAATTGAAAATGCATCATGGTAGCTAGGGTTCTACCAAAAAAAAAACCATTCATTTTTCCCTATTTCCACTTTTCATCGAGCACCAAATCATAACACATGATTTTTGAAATCCATAAAGTGCAATGTAATGAATTTGAGGTCCAAGAAACTGATATAATGATATTCCATGTCAAATTCCATGTGAGCTCACAACTATATAGTGATAATACCCTATCGGCTGCCAAATAAACATAATAATTCATATAATCAGCTGTCCCAAATAAGTCAAGATCGATTTATCATTTAGGCCAAGGTCATATAAATCCCAATGACCAATGATAACACTTCACTATCAAAGCTAAGCAACATGTGCTCAAAAATAAACCTAAAACCTCATATTAAAGCATAGCCAAATGTAATGGTGATCAACTATCTAAGTCGATGTTAGTACATTGTATAAATCTTGATAATTATATCAACGTTGACTTAAGTCATCTTGCATATAAGCCCAAGATTTAATATCAATAGAGTGCAAAGTATAGTGGTCATGAAAGCCGACAAAAAAAATGTGTCATTTTGACTATTCAAGTGAAGTGACAAATAACCTTAGCAAAGCAATGATCCTCCAAATACTCCCAACTTTAGTGAGTGAGATATTATTAACATACTATGTGCCAAGTGAGAAATACAATATTCTAAGTGTCGATGATAACCACAATGCTCATGTGGACCAATGAACAATGCACTTCTCCTTAGAATGTATTATGCCCTTTATACAAAAAGTAAATGATATGAAAGTGAAGCTTGAGCACAAGATAATGTGTGCTAGTGAAACAATAATTTTCACCTTATCATGTAAGCACTAATAAATGCATGAAGGTTGTTTGCATATAAATGCAGTTTGATAGAATAATGACAATAAAGATGTATTCAAGAAATCTGAAACACAAATATACCTTCACTAAAATGTCATCACCTATATGTGCAAGACAATCTGCACATGGAGTCAACAAGTTCAGTACCACAAAAATATAGAATTGAAAGTAAATCTCCATTATAATTCTATTCATGAACAAGATACTGAATGCCAAAGACTGAAACAATGTGCCAAAACTATGTATGCCATAATCCAAGATCAATGTGCCAACCAATCAACTGAACTATGTGTCAAGATACCAATGCCAAAGTACTATGAGTTATAATGTCATGAAAAGATACCAACCAATCAATTTTTTCATCAAGGACAACCAAAGATAACTGAGGAGTCAACAAACAACTGAGATGGGGGGGTGAATCAGTTGTCCCAAAATTTCAAACTTATTCAACTTATTAACTTTATTCTCATATATGATTAATAAACATGAAAGCATAAATCAACAACTCATCAGAAACACACATAACACCAAGATTTTTTATGTGGAAACCCTGTTAGGGGAAAAACCATGGTGGAGGTTAGTCCACAAGATTATACCTTGTTAAAAGTATAAAGAAATATAAATGGGGAATGCACATGCATTCAGACAAACTTCCTAGAGCTCACTGCTCAATTACAAAAGGAAGACTCACTGTGTTACAGAAAGATTTGGATTACATGCACAAGATTTGAACTGAGAAAATAACATCTGCTAATGCCTGATTATAGTTCTGGTTAAGCACATGAACAATTCTTCACTCTGTTGGCATATGGCTTCCAGTGTTGTCATTGATGGCAACTAAAGTCATCTTCATGGTTTGCAGATTTGTATCTAGTTATACCGGAAGATAAAGTATCATAAAAGGAATCTTATCACAAAATAAATTGATCAAATTTACCCAAATTTTGGGGTGACAACTTGATATTTATAATAAAATGATAAGTATACAATAATAATATATTTACAATTGGGAAATGATCTAAAATTTCCCCCAATTTAACAAATCTTTATAAGAATATGTGGGTATGTGCAGGATCATCATGGAAAAAATAGGCCCTTAAGTGGCGAAAAATTTAGAAAAATCAGAGTTAGGCAACTTGATATAAAAATTTGAATAAGTTATCTATATTATTTCAGAAATATGTAAGAATAGAATCTATAGCAAATTGAATGTAGTTTCTAAACTACTAGGTTTATTTAAAAAAAAAAAATTGATTTGGTGAAAATCTAAAATTTCAATGCAGTAGTACTTAAATTTCAAGGAAAAAATAAGTAGGTGTCTATCTAACCACCCTAACCACAATAAAATGATAATATTTTTATAATATTTTAGATATAAGTAGAGTGACTCATGTCCCGGCGATGCATATTTTTGTAATTTTTTCCAAGTAAATAATTAATTAAGATTTTTTTATTACAACTTTAAAAAATATAAAACTCGTGAGATGTTTGACTACCTTAATCTCATCAAACTTCATGATTTTTTTTTAAATCCTATAGTTTGTGAAGCAGAATGTGATGCATGTTTCTTATATTCAAAATGTGACAATCGCTGCTTACATGTTTTCTAATCAGCCTATCAATCGACTTTAGTCGTAATTAAAATAGAAAATAAATAATAATAATTTTATTAAACTAAAGTAAAAGCAATTTATACAAGGTAAAGTTGAGAATCTCCTTTAAAAACCCTTTTTGTTTCATCAATTTTTGGTTAAAAAAAATTCATCAGCCACATACGCATCATATTGCCACTTTTTGCCCCATCATGATCC
>VDFB02012383.1:0-22421 GCA_007258455.2 Sequoia sempervirens | reverse complement strand
AGGCACCCAAACATATCCCAAATCCACCAAAAGTTGGCCCCAAAGTCAAAAATGTGGAAACTGGACTGGTGGGGGTCCACGGATGTTTCCAAAATAGCCAAAGAGAAAGGGAATTCCATGTGAAAGTTCTAAAACCATCAAAACTTAATAGAACGTTGATGAAACTTTGGTAGTTCACTTAGGCACCTCAAACACATCCCAAATCCACTAGAAAGTTTTCCCCAAAGTCGAAAATGTTGAAAAAGTGAATAGAGCGAACAGGGACCAAGTTAGTAGAAACAAGAAAATGGGCAGAAAAGGGATGGGGGACTTCATTTCTCTGCAGATTTGAATGCCCTAAGTAGGTGAATTTGGTCAGAGGGATTTGTTCATTTGAAGGCACATGACCAATTTGGGCTTGAAAAATGGGGCACACAAAACAAGACAGGAGCAAAGCAACCTATTATGAGCAAAAAAAATTGGGTCCCTTCCTACGGTGGGGCATGTGTGCAAAACATGCACAACATGCATCAAAATTGTTCATGATTTGGGCTGACAGTTGATAATATTTCCAAGTTTTATTAAGGGCAACCTATAGCGACTTGATTTCTAGATGCACATATATATAAGAGATTCAATATATCATTTGGAATGTGAAGAAAGAAGTGTGGTGGTATGTTTCAATCATCAGGAAGAGCGATTAGGCGATTATGCATAGTTTCACTTATGCATCAAGATTTTTTCAGTATTAATTGTGCAAAGCAGAGCAAAATTGTTGAATCAGTCAGAAGGACAAAAGATTATCTATAGAGCTTAACAAGAACTGTAATCAAACATAGTAGATGCTATTTCATCAGTTCACTCTTTTAGATCTATTCCAAATCATTTTAGGGTAGTGAGCCCATCCATTTGAGTAGTGAGCTCTAGGCAGTGAGCCTGAATGCAAGTGCATTCCCATTTTGTACTTTTCATTTTGGGTATACTCATATTATATTGTGGATTGACCATCTACCATGGTTTCCCTTAATAAGGTTTCCACATAAAAATTTTGGTGTTATGGGGTTGTGCTTGTTTACTCTCTGTTGATGCATGTTTCTTTTGTTGAATGGTTAAGTAAGTTAAATGATAAAATAATAAAATTGAATTTTTGCACAATACTGATTCACCCCCCCTTTCAGTGTTGCTTGTTTCCAACAATTAGTATCAAAGCTAGTTCCTCGAAAGAATTCTTATAGCTTGAGGAGATCTTGGAAAGTGTTTTTCAGTGGATATAGGCAATCTTCAACAACAACTTATGGTGGCCCTAGATGATCTAGACCAGTCAAAATATGAGAAATGGGAACTGCAAGAAAATTTTAAGAATGAAGAAAAGTTCATTCATTCCTTAAAAGACAAAATCAATGAATCAAGGGAGAAAAGAAAGGAATTATATGGTCAACTCAAATAGAAGAACAAAAGCATGGAAGATGAACAACTCAGTCTGGCTCTGAAAGAGAAAATGGAAGAATGTGAATTTTTTTCCAAAGAGAATGCTGCCTTGAAGCGAGAGATGAAATCTATCATGATAAAAATGATGAAGGAGATTTAGGATAGAAAGAAGAATGAAGAAAAGTTTGCACAATATTTGAAAGAAAAATCTGAACAATGTAGCTAACTATATAATGAATTGGAGCAATCCAAGAACAATGAAGAAGTGCTTGAAAAGAAGCTCGATGATCTCAGAGATGAACTTGCTATTGCAAATGAGTATAAGGAGAAATTCAAAGCAAGCTCGACCAAACTTGATGAACTAATCAAAGGACAAAGGACTGATGGTGACATACGCGGTCTTGGATATGAAGGAGGAGAAGGTTCTAGATCTAGACATAGGAGCTCTAAACAAAGGAATTTTGGACAAGGAAGATTCAAACAAGGAAATCAGATGAAAGAAGGCAAAATAAATCTAGTAAGGCAACCAAATGCTCAAAGATTTAATGGCTATTGTTGTGTTTGCAACAAATTTGGCCATATGGCTTCTTATTGTAGGAGTAGAATGAATACAAGTAGACCATCATTCTAAGGTTAGTTTTTTAATTGTTATAAGTATGGTCATAAGTCAAGTGAATGCAGAATCATGATGAATAACTTTCATAGAGATGTTAGATGCTATGCATGCAATAGATTTGGACATATTGCTAACCAATTTAGATCAAGACAAAGTTAGTGGAATAGTTGGCCTAGATAGAGAAATGTTGTGCGCTACAATTGCAACGAATTTGGCCACATTGCCAGATTCTGTTGGAACATAAGAGGTCCAGTAAAACAAAACATGCAACAGGATGCCAAAGGAAAAATAAAAATCACTACTAATGTGATTAAAAATTAAATGCAGAAGAAAAAGGTGAATAAGAATCCCTCTATAGAAGGAAATGTGGCTGCACTAGAAGCAACTTCTGGTAATTCCTTAGGGAATTAATTTTAGGTCTCTGGCATAGGGGAAGCTATCAAGAAAAACTCTTAAATCCCCTCTTGTAGGTGAATGATACTGGAATCTAGATGTGCCTAGTAGGAGAGTTGATTCTTTTTAGATGTTGTTTGACCAGTTAGAAGCATTAGTAAAGAATATTTGAGATCCGCATAAGAGTCATCTATCTCAGTGCCTAAAAGGAAGGAGACTGGATGAGTTAGGGAAAGGGAATTTATTGCAAACTAAAAGAGTTAGGTATGTGGGCAATAAAAGAATGTCTTCAACCCTCATTTTTCATATTGCATTTGGAGAAAATGAGTTTGAGAGCTCTAAAGTGATCATTGCAAATTTGTGGAAAGATTCAACCATAAAGGAGAATTTGCGATCAAATTCCATTTCATCCCCAAAAGGTATTTATTGAAAAACTTGTAAATATGTGTGATTACAATCATGTATACTCTTCTTATAGTCGAAGTTAAGGATAGGCCAGGCCCAAAATTTAAATGGCATCCATATAAGTCCATAGATAGAGAGCCCTTAGGTGCATTTTCATCAATGTCGTACAAAGTCTTGCATATTAAGGATATTAGAGCTTATGTGCATGCAAACATTGAAGATTTGGGAACCTCTCATTTGATAGATTTGTACGCTCATCATATAATTCAAGAAGATCTTACTGTGAAACTGGAATTCAAAACCCTAGAGGATAAGAAATTTGTGCAATTTGAAAAATTTCCCATATTTAAAGAGGATGAATGGGTTCAATATGTGTTGAGTCGTGTCCATGATGAATTCATGTGGTTAGATGTGTCATTCAAAATCATAAAAGAAGCTATATGTCCAGTTACAAGACTAAATTCCACTGGTAGACTTCTAGTTTTGAAGTCTGTGAAGAATGATAAGGTTACCGATGTGAGAGGCTCACGATGGGACAAAAGGGAAATGACGATAGATGATATTGCCACAGTGGATGCAAAATCTACATCAATGGTTATCAGCTATAAAATTTATCACTCAAGTTGAGAGAATTTAGTATCTGGCATAACTATCTATGTAGCATATGAGATGGTCAAAAAAAATGTAGACTATGATTTGTGTGAATTGCTTAGAAGCCAGTTATTGGAAAATTTGGGAAAAATCAAGAAGGATAAGAAGAACATATTCAAATACGGTAACCTACTAATATGGTTGTTTTTCTACTTCTCAAGTGAGGTTCTGGGAGTTGGTAAAGTTCAATGGCATAATGATGAACCAATAGTTGTTCAGATAAGGAATATACTATTTGGACTGGGTGATCGACAGACCCACAATACAATCCTATGGGGTTACTTTAAAAGCTTTTAGAATTTAATGCATGCCAGAGAGAGAATTCTTGCCACAATAGTGGAACATTACAAAGACACTATTTTCTTCATGGTAGACATTGATCAATGCCATGTGGAAGTTGCTGACCCTAGAATAGTTTGGATCATGCCTATGGGTTATGAAGTAGATGAGAAATTTTTGAAGATGTATGCATAACACTTGTTGAATTCTCCATTGGATTAGGGAGAAAAAATGTTTGGTACTTATGCAAAGAAAATCTTGTAGGTTCATTTAGAATTGAAAAAGCCCATGATTGTTAGAAGGGTAAGAAAAGAGATAGAAGCTCTTGTTGTAGAGAGTATGGGCATTCCTGTGGAGAAACTAAAAGAAGCAAGAAGGAAAAGAGATGAAGTTGAAGCAGCTCAAAAGGAAGAAAATGTAGAATTAGCTGGTCTAGGAACATCTCCTACTCACACTAGATCTACTAGGAGTTCCCTTGTAGCTCAGTCAAATCAAGCTGAGGCTTCCAAAAAAGGAAGAAGAATAAAAGCACAATATCTTACAAAGTTGTGTCTGCAGATGAAGACTAAGAAACTAACTCAGAAGAACTAGTAAGAGAGATAAAGGCTATTGGTACTCAGGTTGTCAAATTGAACAAGAGAAAACCTTCCAACAAAGGAGAAGAAGCAAAGAAAAAGGCCAAAGTTGACAAGCCTAGTATTTCTATTGAGGAAGTTGAAAATGTAGTGGTGAAAGATGGAAATATCAAGCCACTCAGTGATTGGTATGATACCTTTGATGAATCTGGTAAGAGAACTCTTGAAGAAGCTACAATAAAGAATATGAATTCTTTTAATAAAACTCTTGTTGAAATCATGTTTGGTTTTCCTACAAGTCTATATAATGCCTTGGAATCTAGGAGGGTGAGTGCTAGAATAGAAGAAGAAAATATGAGGAAGAGAGTTCTTGTCGATCTGTGCCTAGAAATGACAATTAGAGAAATGGATTTACACCTTGAAAAAGCTAAAAAGGAATTTAAGAGCAAGACAAGAGTAAATAAATTCATGATTGGTGAAACTGACGTTGTTGTCAGTAAAACTAAGGAAATTTTGGAAGAATCTTTGTCAAGGAATAAGATTAAAATTGAGGAAATTAATACTGAAAATGTTCAAGGGAATGAGGAAGTGAATGTGGAGGTAAATGAAAATAGAAAGAGAATGTGAATGAGGAGAACATGAATGTGTCTGATCTTCTAGAATTTGAGGATATTCTAACTTCTCCTAATGTGGAAAATAGAGAGACACCTGTGGTAACTAAGGTCCCTTTTGAGGTGTTTGTTAAAGAAAAAGAGGTGCATATTGAAGAAGATGAAATGCCTAAAGTCAATCCTGAATCAGAATCCAAGGTTGAAAAAGAAAAGGATCAATAAATTAGAATAGAAGTGAAGAGATCTCTATTGGAGCAACAGGAAGAATTAGATCTCGAGTTAGATGAAAGCTCAATTAACCTATCCATTCTATCTCCAATTCAGATGATGAAGGTCGCTAAAATTTCCCAAGCCAAAGCCAGCAAGAGAATACTGAAATCTCACATAGAGGACAATGAACTGCTAAATATTGCATATGGAGTTTTATAGAAAATAATGCCTACTTATGTTATGGACCCATCAGGTTCCTCCTTCGCTGAGTTAAAGAAGCTAATAAATTCTATAAATTCTCATTTTGAATCTTTTGAGAAATCAGCTTTAGTTAAAGTGGAAAAGGAGTTCAAGGAAAAGAGAGTTGGTAGCCTAAAAGAATTGATTGCCAAAGAAAAAAAATTGTTAGGCACTTGCAAAAAAAATATTCAAGGTACTATGTCTGGAGGAAAATTGTACAAGTCTTGCTTAGTCTTGTCAAAATTTACTAAATAAAATGAGAAGAAAGTGAAATACATTGAACAATAGTTGGTCACTGTTTCCAATACTTTTGATCCATTAGCCGGTAGTGTCTATAAACAAGAAAGTTAGGTAATGTCCTTGTTCAACCAAATAAAGAATCTGAAACTTGAAAATGAAAGGATTATTGGGAGAGTATGTCAACTTAGGGGACTAATAAGTACAAATATTTAGATAGTGGTGAATGCTTTGAAAGAGGCTACAAATTCTATGGCCACTCTTGATTTGGCAAGTCTTGAAGTAGCATAAACATTGTCATATGTTCTTTGTGGTAATATAACCATTTTGGAAACTTTGAGAAGTGTTCAGGACTCAAACTTAAGTGGACTGAAGAATGACTTTGCAGATGTGTTCAAATTTTTGTAAGTCTCAGGTTATGTTTGTATAGTTTTGTAATTTTGGATTCCCCAATTTTGTCATTGATGTCAAAGGGGGAGAGTGTAGTGAAAAATGCCTTGACATTTTTAGGGGGAGCAGTATTTTGAATTTTGGCAGTATACTTACTAGTTTTGACACTTAGTCATTTTTCACTAAGTGTTGCCATCAATGCCGAAGGGGGATATTGTTGGCATATGGCTTCTAGTGTTATCATTGATGGCAACTCAAATCATTTCAATGGTCCACAGATCAATATCTAGTCATACCGATAGATAAAGTGAAATACTGTGTGTTACTGACATAACACTTGAAGAACAGGGTATCCGGTTAGTCAGTTAATCTATGTACTTCACAGGATCATCATTTTGAGTTGTGGATCCTTGGGATTGCTTGTTAGGCATGTATATTATCTTATTACTGAATTTTGTTGTGTTGCATTAGTTGCAGTATGAGCTTGGAGGTCCGGTAGGATGTTTTTGTCTATTTTCTCATTGTAGCCAACTCAGTGAATGTGGCATGTTGTGGATGTGTAAAGAAAAATTATTTAAAATGTTTTATGTTCAAATATTTAATTATGGGTCCCAACTATAGTTTAGCCAACTTGGATGGGTGTGCATCAAAATTATTCATGATTTGGGCTGACAATTGATAATATTTCCATGTTTTATTAAGGCCAACCTATGACTTGATTTCTAGATGCTGATATATATATATATATATATATATATATATATATATAAGAGATTCAATATATCATTTGTAATGTGAAGAAAGAAGTGTGTGGTATGTTTCGATCATCAGGAAGAGCGATTAGGCAATTATGCATAGTTTCACTTGTGCATTAAGATTTTTGCAGTGTGAGTTGTGCAAAGCATAGCAGAATTGTTGAATCAGTCAGAAGGATAGAAGATTATCTACAGATCTTAATAAGAACTATAACTAGGCATAGTAGATGCTATTTTATCAGTTCACTCTTTTGGATCTATTCCAAATCATTGTAGGGAAGTAATCCCATCCATTTGAGTAGTGAGCTCTAGATAGTGAGCCTGAATGCAAGTGCATTCCAATTTTGTACTTTTCATTTTGGGTACACTCATATTATATTGTGGATTGGCCATCCACCATGGTGTTTCCCTTAACATGGTTTCCACGTAAAAATTCTAGTGTTATGGGGTTGTGATTGTTTTCTCTCTATTGATGCATGTTTATTTTGTTGAATGGTTAAGTAAGTTAAATGATAGAATAATAAAATTGAATTTTTGCACAACACTAATTCACCCCCCTCTCAGTGTTGCTTGTTTCCAACAAAAAATTTAACTATGATCATCAAATTTTTTTTTTCAAGGGGTAAATGCTTTTGACTAGAGCTATGAACCGGATACAACCATTCAACAATACCACCTCAATGGGGTTTGAACCTTGGTGGCAAGAACAACAATGCCACCTATAAACCATCACACCATGCCAATATCGACACTATGATCATCAAATTTCAAACCCTTTAGAGGAAGAAAATATCTTTGAAAAAATCTAAGTGCTATTGCTTGCCCTAGGGATTCTATCCTTAGAGGCTTCTAAGAATTTAAATTTATGTCACAATTTTCTCACTAAAGTCAACATTAGGTAACTATTGCCTTGATTTTCTTGATTTCCACATAATGGACTTTGTGGGATGAAAAGAAATTAGGACATTAGACATTTAGTTTGAATAGCTAAAGCAAGAAAGTGTTTGTGGTAAAATAAATTCATTAATAAAGATAAATCAATTGAACCCCACACATGTGCTTGTTTATCTTTTATCTTATGGTCTTTTGAGAAAACATTGATCTTTTGGTTTGAAAGTACTTTTAGGGAAAAACACATGTTCTTCAAAACCTTGGTCTTGTAAACAAGTCTCTCTTAGGTTCATTTAGGATCAAAACAACCAATCATTTCATATTTTTGAAACATTAATCAAATCTTATCTCACAAACAACTTTTGAACCATTGGAAAAGTCATTCATACTAAAATTTTGGTAAAATCCTTCAAATCAACATAAAAATCACCTTGTTTGGTTAAGTGTGTGTGGATGAATCCTTCCTCATATATCTAGTTAAATTATCATCCTTGTGGACAAGTTTATTCCAAGATAACATCCAACATCTTGGGGTTTACAAGTCCATTATCCAAATCAAATAAAATCCAATCCAAATCAAAGAACCCAAAGAATCCTAAATTGTAGTATTCCTCCAAGGGTCTTAAAAGTTCAACACCCATATCATTCACCCCTTTCATCCTTCATCTCATCATTGGTCCTAAATACCTTAGAGGTCAACAAGGTAAAAAAACTAGAAGAACATGGAATATAAACTTGATTCATACATCATGAGTGATCTAGGTCAACCAAACTATCAAAGGTTTATGAAACCAATGGATTATCAAAAATCACATTTATACAATCCATACATGGGATCATTATCTCCTACAAATATCAATGGTACAACAAATGTGAGTATGCCTAATCTAAATTTTGGAGCACCTTTCCCTATGGTAGATTCAAATCAAAGTCCAAACAATCAATGCATAAGTCTTCAACAAAATAACATTATCCCACCAAATCCAGACATGCCAAACGTGAATATACCAAGTACAAGTTTACCAAACATGAAAATTTAAAATCCACACTTGGTAAACTTTGGGATAGATATGTTTGTGAATCATACATGGGTATGTGTAGGATCATCATGGAAAAAATAGGCCCTTAAGTGGCAAAAAATTTAGAAAAATCAGAGTTAGGAAACTTGACGTAAACATTTGAATAAGTTATCTATATTATTTCAAGAATATGTAAGAATATAATCTATATAAAATTGAATGTAGTTTCTAAACTATTAGATTTGTTTAAAAAAAAAAAATCTATTTGGCAAATTTGAAATTTCAATGCAGTAGTACTTAAATTTCAGGGAAAAAATAAGAAGTAGGTGTTCCACCCTAACCACAATAAAATGATAATATTTTTATAATATTTTAGATATAAGTAGAGGACTCATGTCCGATGTGATGCATATTTTTTGTAATTTTTCCAAGTAAATAATTAATTATAAATTTTTTATTACAACTTTTAAAAATATAAAAAACTCATATGTCGACCACCTTAACTTGGTCAAAACTTCATGAAATTCAATTTTTCATTTTTTTCATCCTATAGTATGCGAAGTATAGAATGTGATGCATGTTTTGAATTGAAAAAATGTGATACCATTTAAAATCTATAGATGTTTTTCAATCAACCTATCAATCAGGACTTTAGTCATAATTCGAATAGAAAATGAATAATAATTACTTATTAAATTCAAAGAAAAGAATAATTTATATTGGTAGAAATTTGAGAATATCCTTTAAAAACCCTTTTTCCTTTCATCAATTTTGGGTAAAAAAAAAGTCGGTAGCCACATACCCATCATATTGCCACTTTTTGGTCCATCATGATCTTGCACATACCCACATATGTTGTTAAAAGTCCAAAAAATATGTTAACAACTCCATGTATTGATCCAAGTCAAGGTAACACCATGCAAAATCAAAGTTACCTAAATCAAGACAATGTGATTCCCAACCACAAAAATGTTCAATTTCAACCTATAATGCCAAATCTCAACATCATCCCAAATCATAACATTGTCCAAACTGAAATTGTCCATGATCCCATACAAACACCACAAATATACATTCCAAATATACTTCAACAAAAACCAAATCAACTATATCAAGGGTTTCAAGATCAAAATCAAGATCAAATTTTGTGAGATCAAATTGCTACACTTACCAAAATAGTTGATTCATTGTGCCAAGAGACATCTCCACCCCAAAACAAATACACTCTTCCATTGGTTAAACCATTTCACCAAATAATTGAGTTGTGTCCACAACCACATCAAGAAAAATATATCCAATGTTAAGAGGTTGGATATCAAGATCAACATAATCAACAACAAACCCAATCACCACATCTCAAAGATCAATCACCACATTTCCAAAATAAATCACCACAATGTCAATTTAAAGTACAAATCTCACAAGGTAACAAAAAAAAATACACACCACTTGGGGGACCAATCGATTCAGTCATGCAACAATTGGTATAGGAAAATCTCATTAAAATCCACTTTTATGAAAATTATCAAGAGCCTCAAGTTAAACCACCAAGGTATAACGAGAAACACCTTTGTGATTATCAAAAAATAAAGGGACACACAACAATAGATTGTATTCAACTCAAAAATCTCATCCAAGACCTTATTGATCAAAAAATAATAACTATTGGGGACAATGATCAGGATTCAACCACTAGCGATAGCAGTAACAATATTTCCACCACAATTTTTGAAAACAATGATCAAGATCTATCCATCAATGAGCACCTTGAAGATGATTCTACCTCATCTGAAGATCAACTCAACATACATCAAGAGTCACTTTTTAGTAATGATCAAAATCCCTCAACAATATTTGGAAATGATCTATTTCAAGGAATGTTAGAATTATTTGATCCTATTGAAAAAATTCATGATCCATCGACCAATGATCATGTTGAAAATGTCTCTACATCACCTAATGAGTTAGAGGACATATCTCAAGAATTCATTCTAAAGCATGATCAACATCTTCCACCAAAGTCTAGCAATGGTCCTTTCCAAGACATATTGACATCCTTTGGCCTCGTAGTTATAGATATTGAAGAAATCCTCAACTCAACATTTGATCCAAATCCACTCAAAGCTCAAGAGGAAAAAACCTTGTATTTATTGGTATGTATCCTTGATTTCCCAAAATTTAAATATTACAAGCTGACATTGAAATATGGATTTGGGGACCTTAAAATACTACCAAAAACATATTTTAAAATTTAGGTTCAAAGGCCTAGGGAGGACCTACTTTTCCATGGGTGAATGGGTCCTAGGTCCCTATTCTTGGAACACATTGCTCAAGGTAAAGTGTTGTGTGTTGGCATTAATTATTGTTAGATTTCCCCTTTGGAAAATGTAATTTATTAGGCTTGTAAATGTAAAAGAGGGCTTATTAAGGCATTATTAAGTTCAATTTTAATTAGGAGGCCCAAACAAGTGTAAAAATGTAAAGGGATACATTTTTCAACACTACATTAAGGAATTATTAAGTCCATTTTAAATAGGAGGGTCCAAAAAAATATAAAAATGTAAAGGGATACATTTTTCTACACTATAGTTATGAGTAAAAGAAGTTCAACATGACAGTTACAAGTGTTTTTCAGTTTTGAGCATATGTGTTGGAGAATTCACACTTCTCTATGGATTGGTGTTTTGTCTTTGCAAAGTTGTGGAAATATTGATAGATTTTAGATGAGTGTGCATTCCAGTTGGCATTATGTTTTGAGGTATGCATGTCTGAATATGAGTATATAGTTGGAGAATTTTTTTGTATGAGGTCTCCTACGTTGTCAACCTAATAGGTTTGAAGGTATGCAAAGCTTATTTAAATATTGTAAAGTTAAGTGGGAGATATTATAGGTCCATTTCGACCTATTTCAAACTATTTTAAGATTTGGGTCTTGGCGTGAAGCATGTGTGAATAAATCTTGAGCAAACAAGTCCTATTTTGTATATTTTGAATGATACATCTAATTAGGTTGACCCAATTGATGTTATGGGTGAGGTAGATATAAAGTTAGATATTTTATGTTATTTTATGGATTATGACATGTGAAATGAGTTAGTGAATTTGAATTGTGTGAAGTTAGTGTGAATGCAAAGAAAAGAAGAGTGTTCATACAAATCAATATGAAGAGTTTTGAATCTATATAATGAGCTTCAATGGAATTGTATTCCAACATATGGTAGATGCATTTTGTAATAGTTCAACACTTGGTTGTGTGCCACAATCTCTTCTATCTCTTTTCTTTTTCTTAGTGGGTAGTGAGTTCACTTGCATTGAGCACTTTTTAATATACTATAACTAGTTATAATATATTGTGAGCTAATCCTCATTCTAGTTTCTCCCATTTTTGTTTTTCCACATACAAATCTTGGTGTTCATGTGTTATGTGATGTTGTTGGATGTTTTTCATGCTTTCTTTCATTACTGCAATTGAATATGCTATAAGTATTGGATGTTTAAATGTTCAATTGGTTTAAAGGAATACTGATTCACTCCCTCTCTTAGTATTTTGGGTGTTCAAAATACCTTACCTTTTAATGCAACCTGTAATGTAGACTCAAGATCAACAGATTCAATAGTTCTAATAAGATTATTTACACAAGTTGTGAGTTGTGCCACTTGGGCTTTCAACTATTCCTTTGTGTCCTTGTCCTTCTGTATTCTCTTCAAAATTGTAGTGATAGGCATGTGTAAGGATTTTTCTCCCTCTTGCTTGAACACCTAGATTGACCTATAGATTGGGAAAATTTGGGGGAAAGAATGAATCATCAATAGTAACCAAAAACTACCTAAATTCAAGCCATAATGACCCTAATCTAACAATGAAGCACAAATGAAAATATAAATCACAATAAGAATGTGATAAAAACCTCAATTCATAAGCCATAGTTGATTCTCCTTCATTGCTCTTCTCCATTTTTCTTCATTTTCTCTCAAATTTGTAGTATGCAATGTATTTGATAAGCTTGATGTGTAGTAGCAAGATCTCAAGATAGTGATATGATAGCAAAAATTCAAAGTTTGTGGTTCATCAAGATGAATTATTGAAAGGAAAAATTTGAAGATTGTGGTTAACCTTGAAATGTAATTGATAGCTTGCTTTTATAGAAATCCTTATTCAAATGGAGGTTGAGGATTGAATGATGAGGTATGATGGTCAATGGATGAGATTAATTCAGAAGAAAATAGATAAGGATGGGAAGAAGGGACCGCGATCCAAGAAATTAGGTGAAAAATAGGGCTTGGATAAGAGTAAATAAATTAAACAATTGCTACAATTATTTAATTTAGGAGAGGGAAAATGAATAATTAAATAATTAAAAATAATTAGTTAATTATAGAAGAAAAGAGGGAAATAAAATATTAAATAATTGAAAACAATTATTTAATAATGGATGGAGGGAATGGAAAATAATTAAATAATTAGAAAGAATTATTTATGTTAGAGTAATAATTTATTATGCTTAATTAATTACATCACATTGATTAGTTAATTAAGTCACTTATTCCCTCTTTATTACTTAAGCTAAACTTAGGCACATTAATAATTAATTAATTATTAATTATTAAGTGTGCACACTTCATTTAGGGTTTCCCTTTTAGGGTTTCTTGATCTCCTTCATAAGGATTGATCACTTTGTAATAATCGATTCTCTTAATGCATTTTTACTGAGAGGTTTACGAACATCATTTTTGGTTCTTCATGTCTTTTGCATGTAATAGGTGATTGCATGCAGGTGATCTCAGTGATCTTGGATTCTAACAATTTAATTATAGAGGAGAGGAAATGATAAATAATTAAATAAACAAGAATTCATTTAATTATAGAAGAAAAGGATAAATGAATAATTAAATAATTAAAAATAATTATTTAATTATAAAAGAAAGGAGGGAAAATGAAAATGAATAATTAAATAAATAACAATTTATTTAATTATAGATGAAGACTAAAATTAATTAGTGTTGTAATTTATTTAATTAATCCAAAGAAGAATAAGGATACAATGAATTAATTAAATAACTAAAAAACATATAGTTAATAGAGGAAAGTGGTATGACATTAGGAAATAATTAAATAATCAAAAAAATTTAATTATGTAAGAAAGACTCAAATTAGTGAGAAAATGTTGTTCATAGGCTTAGGATATTTTTTAGTGTCTACATTTTTCCCCTCTTTGATATAATGCAATTTTGAACGTTTTGTCAAAGAATAATTAGGAAAATCCAGCTCAAGACCTACCCTAGTATGCCTCAACATGCCCCAGTTAAGGTAGGATAGTGTGGCGCCCCCTTGGGAAATTTGGTGAAAATTCTATATAATAAGCCAAATTTAACAAAAAGGTTAATTGGATAGGCATGAATGCAAGGACTAGCGAAAGAAATGTTAGTAAGAAGTGAAGAATAGTTAGATGAGTTAGGATGGAATGGATGACATGAATTAAAATGAATTAAGATCTTGCTGATACATTTTGAGCTTGAAATTTAATGCATGATTATCATCATAGAGCAATTTATTATGGAAATGAATAATGGACACACAGGTATGACATAGACCAAGGTATGAGATATTATCCCTTTGCAAAAATAGACACATTGTAGACAGGGGATGCCATAATGCATACTAGTGACAATAGAACCTTGCCAAAATATGTGAAGAATTCACCACAAAGCATGTTAGTCTTTATGCTAGAAAGCGTTAGATGACCTTTAACTTGCATAGGATATTTTGATTATGCCAGATGGAGCCTCAATCACACAAAAGGAACTGAGTTTCCCCAAGCATATTTCCAAGACAAACCACAAGCAAAAATCAAAGAGAAAAAAGGTCATGATCCATCATCACTCCTATCATCACTTGTGGAATTCCTCAAGGGGAATAGTAACATGGCCAAAGATAAATAAAAAAAGATAAGAAAAACAAGACCAACAAATCAACAACCATTTAGATCTTCTTGCCAATCAATGAGTGTTTGTATGATAGGATTCTGGGTAAAGTTTGATTTCAGGAAATGAAGCATGTCGTATAAGATGTCAAGTCTGGTTTTGATGATGCAACATACTGTATAAGATAGTTGATAATATTGCATCTAGTTTCATGAATGGTACACCTTGTATAAGTCATCAAGTTTGGTTTTGAGGGTTCAACAACCTATATAAGACCAAATGATAGTTGATGGATGATGTTTGGCTTCAGGAAATAAAGCATGTCATATAAGACATCAAGTCTGGTTTAAATAATGCAACATCCTGTATAAGATAGTTTTATAGTTGATAAGGATCATTAATGTTGATAGGCACTTGTGATTAGGAAATTGATCGGTTAGGATTTGAGACTATTTGGATAGTTCATCTATTGTTTTGTGATTTGGAAAGCTCAATTATGTATAGGATGTTCTTGTTTGTGTCTAATCAAAGTGTCAACCTTTACAAGGGATAGTTTATTATGAGAAATGTATAATGAAAGATGGGACCTAAGGGACATAACTATGCCTTGGGAGCTCATCAATGATGGCCTTGCCTATGTGAATTCATAGAGTTAAAATAGTTTGACTGACCTTGACAATGGACCATTTATTATGGAATGTGGATTGTGATGGATGGAAAATTTATTATAACAAAACCTAAAGGACAAACCTAGGCCTTAGGGGCTCATCAATGATGGACTTGTTTATGTAAAGTCATAGAGGCAATGTAGTTTGACTATTTGGACTAAGACATACTTATTGACCAGTGATGTTTTTTCAAAATTTTGACATTTTATGACTATTTTTGGACTTTTTGAGTTTTTTGATTTTTTTTTATTTTTCAAGGAACATTTGGATGTTTTTGGATTTTTTGAGGATTATTTGAATGTTTTTGGATTTTTGAAATGTTTTGAAATATGTCCTATGATACCATGTCTAATATCCCATCCGAAAATCTCAATCAAGGATTTTTCCTTAGTCAGGTATAGGACCAATTATTATGGATAAAATTGGATGGGTAATGTGTATTATGGATGGATATGGAAAGTGGGAGATGATAAACATCAACATTCTCATGCCATGAGAGGGGTGAAAATATTTATTATGGATTTGTGAGATTTTGTTATGGATGATATACTATAAGGATCGTGACAAATGCATGTGAAAGATACACACAAGAAAGCGAGCATGCATGCACAAGGGTCCAAGGACAAACATGATCTTGTCTAGGTAGTCAAGCTAAAAACCAACTGATTAGTGATGAGGATGATGACATTGTTGATATGGCAAGGACATCCTCAAACAACATGAGGATTGGGAAAGATAGATCTCATTGATGATAATGTAACTAAAGGATCAAGGTTTACAACAAGGATAGAAACAAAGCCAATGAATGTTTTGGACGATGCACTAGGTTTCATAGAAAGATTATATGGATTAGGCTTATTGCATTCAGAATGACTTCTTTTTAGGATTGAATGGGATTATGGAGGGATGTTGGACAAGTGGGCTAGAATCCTTGAACTAATGACAAGGGAAAACCAATTCAAGTGATAGGTATGAAAGGGTAATGGATTGCTTTGGTAAAAGATAGGAGACATGAGGATTATTGGATGGAAGAATTAATACATGATCTCCAAGGACTATGTCACATAGGAATAATTTTTTTTCTCCAAGATATGGGTTTGGATAATGCTATGAAGTAAAGGACATAATTTTTCATGGATAGTATATGAAAAAAAGGATTAACATGTCAAGATTTTTCCCAAAGCATGATTTATATTCGTGCCCTAGTCCTTATAAAGAATAAAGTTGGTAGGGAAGATAGATGGAAATGATAAGGATTGGATGGATAGATGCAAATGCCATTGGAAAGGTATGGAAGATGAGAAAACTTTCCTCCAAGTGTAATGGTCCACATAGATAATTGCTCTTACACATGACACCTATTTATGAAGTTTTCATCATGGTACTTATCCAAAGTGCCACAAAAAAATAGTTTTCACTATTGGATGAATTATTTCTCTTTACTGATTTTTTTCTTTCTTTTTTTAATTTTTTAATTTTTATTTTTCACACAAGACACATGTTTTCTAGGTTTTCATCAGGGTGATAATTTTTTTTATAATTTTTATATGGAATTGATGTTTTAAATGGTCATTGATTGTTCTGAATCCTTTTATGGTGCTAATGTAGAGGTTGGTTCCATGATATGCCAATAGTGACCTCAATGGAGGAGTTGTATTGTCAGGCTCATAACACTTGTATACAACTAGTGGATGTCATTGTGAGCCTTTTTGATACTAGGGTTGGCCTTATCGAAATACACACAATGTTATAAAATTCCATGGGAGTCCTTATGATAAAGAGTTGTTGCCAAGATGTGACAAATTTATGATGTATGATTTTTGGAATGTAGATGAGATATTGGATTATGATGAATGAGGGTAGATGTGGATGGATTATCTGGCATTTTGGATGTAGGAATTTTTATTTTCCAAACCTAGGATGGTGGATGAAAGAGTTTGGAATTTTGATTGGGATAGTTTTCAGAACCATCATTTTTATATGCCTTGCTTGATGACCATTTTGAAGCAGTTGGAAATTTTTTATATGAAGGAGACCTCTTTTCTTGTGGCTCCACATTTTGATTCGATATTGGATTTGAACTCTTTTCTTTACTTGATCTATTTTTCTTTGGGATCTATTTTAATTTTATTTGTCTACTTGAATTTTTGCATTCAATGGGCTTTGATGCTTGATTTTGGACTTTAAATTTGTAATACTTTTTTTTTCTAATTGGTTCCACTTGATGGGTTTAATTAGGTTGGAATGATGGTTTATGGTGTAGATGGAAGGAGTGTTGGCAACAACCTTATGATAAGGACTACTCATGTCCCCTATTTTTATGTTTGTACTAGATAAAGTTTCCCCTAATATCATGGAGGTATCACTAACATCATTTGATTTTCAAATTGAAGAATAACCAAGACCTTGATGTCTAGGATTTTCTTAAAACTGTATTGGTTCTAGAATTCCTTTCTCATGTAGGCCTAGTCATCTTCCTTGATACTACATGCTCTGGAATATTCTATTTTTGATGGGGTATTTATTATTTTGAAAGCAATATGTGAACCCATAATTATGTATTTGGAAACTATTGCTTGGAATTTTCTCCTCTACGAGAAAGCCTAATTTGATAAAAGTGGATGATCCTAGTTGATAAGATAGTTTAGCTTTATCATTCATCATGTGCTTGTTTCTTCTTGATCATTTGGGATGTCAATTTGATTCATGGTAGTTGTTCTATCTTCTTGTTTTATTTAACCAATATTAGCTTCTTTATATTCTTATTTTATGTTATCCATGTCATTTATTTGATTATCTATGTGTCCAAGGGAGGAAAGTGTCTCATCTTGGGAAGTGGAGGTGTTTGGAGTTTAAATAGAATCAAATTCAAATGTTTAATCATTGATGCTATAGAGGTCAATGAGAGGATCATTTTGGATTTCTTGATCGATGGTAGGATCTTGATCAAAGATAGGTTTATCTTAGATGTCATGATTGGGAATAGGACTTGATCAAAGCTTGGATTAACTTGGACATCATGATCATCTATAGGGGATTCTCGAATAGACTCGAGGCTAGGATCATGATCAAGGATTGGATTTTCATAGATGCTATGAATAGGGTATTGATCAAGGATTGATTTAACTTTTATATCACAATGGTCTATAGGTAATTTTTTGATAACTGATCTTGATTTATCTTGGACTTTATTTCATCATGCTTTAGAAATTTCCCTTGACATATATTGAATGGTTTAGGCAATGGAATGTGATCTTGGAAAATGATATAATTCTCTTCGATGGACTCATAATTTTGGCATTAAAATAATGGATTTTTGATAGAAAGATATTTTGTAGATGATGGAGGGAATGATATTGAAATATGGCTGGATGGTGTAGGATTAGCAATATGATTGGATTTTTCAACTTTATTTTCCAATTAGATTTGAGCATTCTTTTTTATGCTTCCTAGAAGATCATCAACAAATGTGATTTTATTGAATGGATTTGTGGATTGTGATGGAGTGGATGGAAATGGCTTAGTTGATGGACTAAAAGAGAAGGTGGATGCTATAATTTAATAGGTCTCTATGATATGGTTTGATATTGAGGAAGACTTTGGATGGAAGGTTGGTTTCCCTTGTTAAGGTTAGGATAAGGATGACTAATGGATATTTGTTGGGGGTTAATGGTATGGAATGTGTTAATTGATTCTTGATAGTAAGGGTAGATGGATGGATGACTGGAGCTTATGGATTGTTGGTAAGATGGGTAGATGGGTGGCTAACTTAGAACTATGGGGGATTGGCATTGAAGATTGGTATTGAGGATTGATTGGTATTCATCTTGACTATGAAGAAGATCAAGGTAAATTGAAGAAATGGTTGTGATTTTGGGGTTAGATGGATAAGTTGGTGGAATTTTAGTTTAGATGCAAACACTAGTGCAAGGTTAAGGTAAGAAATCAAAGACTTTTTTTTGAATTTTATGATTTTGTGATGGATGAAAACTAAGAATGAGGATGAAAAGTGAGAATGAGACTATGCTTTGGGATGCAAAGTGACAATGTGACTATGAGTATGCTTTGGGATGAAAAGTGGCAATGAGATTGACTATGCTTAGGATGCAAAGAGACAATGAGACTATGAATGTGCTTTGGAATTTTAGATATGCAACTTTGAACCTTAAAATGAAATTCTAGGCAAACTATGATGATCCAAGGTAACAAATATAAATTTCAAGACCTCAAGAGGATAATAACCAAGAGGATGATGATGATGATTGGATAAAAGGTAATATTAAACTAGACACATGAGTTTTAGGACCAAATTGAAGATAAAGTGTTATCCTATTGTTGCCATTGATGTCAAAATGGGATTTGGTGTCCGTCATTGATGCCAAAATATTGTCATTGACATATAAATAAGATATGGTATGTTGAGAATCTAGTTCTAGAAGATGGAGTGTAAGCTACAAAAGTTGCTCAAATTGTTGTAATGTTGTCATGAATTGTTGTAAAAGTGTAGAGTATTTTTCCAGGCATATGAAGTGAAATCAAAGGGTAGATTTGACATGGGTTTTCTAAGAGCTTCTTAGAAATATAATTTGTAGGTCCAAAGGTTGAAGGTTGAGCTCAGAATGGAATTGTTTGTGCTCTCAGACAATTTTAGGGTTTATCAGTTAAACCCTAGGTGTTTGTAGTCATAGTACTCTAAAAAAAATTCTATTCTATTTTTGATTAATAATTGGAGGTTGTAGGTCACATAAGTTATAAATTATGTCTTTAAACTCATTCATTGATCAGTCCCATTACCTAGTCTTTCGATTGGTGTTGTTGGTATGTTCTTTTGAAGATTAGATGGTGAGTGCTCTATATTTACACATCCGATGTCTATCGCTAAGGTCCCTTGCATCATGAAAATTTCTTTGAAACTAGCTTATATTTTAGCAATACATGATGGTGTATGATAAATGATGGTGATAAAAAAGAGCCAACAGTTCCCACTAGCCCATGACACTAGTGGTGGGACCTTGTCCATGCCTCAAGGGGGAGTAGGAAATGATTGTGATCAAATAGGGTTTTGATCAAATGATGGAAGAAGTTGATGGTAGCTCTAGCAGACACGTGGCAAAATATTGCTCCATCGCTTCACATCATTGTTGTGAAGTGAATTATTTGGATGATTTGTGTGATGAGTGATGGAAATGGTTTATGACATTAGCATGTATAGGTGGTAGAATATTATTGCACCACTAGGTGTTAGTGCATCACACTTATACACCTTTAAGAATTGAAGCTTTTAGTAATGAGTGATGAGTATTGAGTGATAGTGGTGAATGATGTCAAAGGAAGAGAGATGTCAGTTGCTCGCTAGCATGCTAAGATTTTGTGGGCCCACACTCTCAACTAGCAATACATCAAGGGATGGTGTTGATTGAATGGTGGTTAATCCAATGGTGATTTTTGAATGTATTCATGTCACATGAATGACACATGAAGTCATATGAACTACAACAATGCACGATGAAGGAGGTCAACCATGGAGATTTAAAGATAATTTATCTAAAAGTTAGGTTTTAAAGGTAAGATGATGAACAAAGGATGTTGAATCGTGGCATAAAGATAGGTGATTGATGGCCTATATTTGAGCATGAAGTTCATAAACAACTAAGTCCGTGTAAATAGGGTTTCACCTATAAATCAACATATAGGTGAAAATTAAATGTTTTACCTACATCAATGACAAGTGTAATGAGCATTTGATACATAGAGAGACATCATAGATTGCTACAAAGGATGGGATCACGATCAAATTGGATAATTAGAAGGATGCATTAAATGCATATCTGATCCTAGGGTTTGATAGAGAGAGAATAAGGGAAAATTCTCTACACCAAAAATTAATGTTGTACGACTCAATGCCAGGGTATGATAACAAAAAAGATATTTAGAAGATATGATTATGGTGGAGAATCCTAAGGCAATTATCATCAGTGAACAACTACCAATTTTTTTTTATGAGGGTATTGTCTTGTGTTTGCAACTATGTGAGATGAGAGAATAATAGATAATGCACAATGCATAAGGAATATTGGGCTCCTAAGGCAGACAAAGAAAGGATTAAAAAGAAAAGAGAGAGCTACAAAAGGTGTGTGTGGATGCATTAAGGTAGATAGATAATTCACTAAAGAAAAAGAAGAACAAAGCAGAATATGGGGGTGCAGAGTAGTGAAGAGAGTTGATATGGAAGCAACAAAAACTTATGTAGTTGTATAGTAAGCTATAACATTAAATTTTGTTCTTAATGAACAAATTGTAATAATTTTTTATGTTGTAAATATGATAGGTCGGTGCCATCAGATAATTTATTTGGTGCTCAATTTAGGGGATTGATGTCTCCTTAGGTTGGTGCCCTTAAAAGTTATAACATAAGGTTCCTTTGTGAGGCTAGATTAGGACAATAGCTCCTAGCAACATTTTCTCACCATGGTTTTTCCCATCTTGGGTTTTCCATGTACATCTTGTATTATGTGTTGTTAGATTGTGTGCTTGTTTAAATTTTTGTATTTCATGTTTCAATCTACACACTAAGTGTTTAAATAGTCAATCTTCTCTAAATGCTAAAGGGTTAAAATTTTAATATCTAATGATTCACCCCCCTCTTAGTAGATTGTTGTGTTCCAAAAATTGGTATCAGAGCCCTAGGTTCCCTAGAAGAAGCTTAACCAACTTAGGTAGATTCTTGGATTTGTGAACACAACGACCAATCAAGAAAGTTCTCCAAACAAGCCATCTCAGTTTGATGAAACATATTATACTTTTTGGAGTTCATTGATGAAGAGATACTTGGGATTTTTAGGGTTTGATGTGTGGATGTCTATTGTGAATGGATACATACCACCAGCCACACCCCCTACTTATTCTTCCTAGGAAAAAGAGATTATGAGAATAATGAAAAAGATTGGTTTGCTATTACAAACAACTTGTCTAGATCTATGCATAAAAAAGTTATGCATTGTAAGAATGCACAAGATGTTTGAGATACATTGAATTGAAGATCTATGAGGGAGATGAAAAGGTAAAATTGGCCAAGATTCAAGTACTAAGGGCCATATTTGAAGTCCTAAAGATGAAAAAAGAAGAGAATATTATAGACTATCTTTAGAAAGT
>VDFB02012381.1:0-10609 GCA_007258455.2 Sequoia sempervirens | reverse complement strand
TGAATACCATGTCAAGCAACGGGTCCAATTTTCTACAGCGCAATGATAAAGGAATCTCTTTTGTTACTGGCTCACCAGGGTGGCAGAAATTTTATTTATATATACTACTTCTTCCTTCCAAAATTGAGTTTAGAAGATATAGGAAAAATTATGAAAGACACCAAGCCTTTTTGTACTGTTTTAGATTACTGTATGTGACTCACAAAATGTGTCATTATTCATCCATTCTATTTTATTAAACTATTTTACAAAAAAATATCGTATGCCACTACTGTACTAAGTTGTTTATTTGCATAACTTCTATAATTTAAATATAATTTTATAATTTGGATCATGCCTTTGACTCTTCTTTTCAATTAATTTGTATGAAAGTTATTTTATGTTATTGAATAAATTATTTAGGTTTTCATCTTTGATTTATGTTATTATGGGATTTAGAAGATTGTTGAACGAGTCCTTAAATCACATACCAAAAGATAGATTTACCATGCCTATATCCACATCTTGGTGCATCACCTTAGTTGGATCTTTATTTTTTATATATGCTTCCTTTACCCATTCTAAAACACCAAATACAAAAGAAGCCAACTTCTTTAAAAACTCAGAGGTCACCCAATTTAGCACAATTGGTCCCCCATTAACTGTGTTTCCCATAAGGCTATTACCTTGTCAACTTTTGGCATTAACACTACTAATGCTTTGTTTTTGGAACCAAAAAGAGATTCAAAATGAATCAACTTTTCATGTTCATGAGTGAAACACACATAAAACCTTGAAAGTAGGCATGGTAAATGCATCACCCAATGCATCTATAGTAGAGTAGAAAGTAGAAGAGAAGATCTAAAATGGCCCACTAAGCTTATAAAAAAATAATGAATCACATTCTTATTCAATTTTATTCTTCCCACAACCTTGCAAAGGTGATTCAAGTGAATTAAACCTCTATAAAAATTCCTCACTTGAGGGAAAAGAACTAGGCACAAGTGATGTTAATTATACCTCAATCTATAAAGCACAATTCTCATTTATGGTTCCAGAAAGATCATTGAACTTCATCTACATAGCCCTAGGAGTGTTGAAAGACTCTAGATTAAACAAGAGACTATCTGAAACATGTAGTGAAATCAAACACACACACTCATTTGTCTCATTCCTATGTTGAAATATCTCAACTTGAGAAGTAAATGTTAGCTTTACTTCATCTAAGGGTATGTGCAGGATCATAATGGAAAAAGTAGACCCTTAAGTGGCAAAAAATTTAGAAAAATCAGAGTTAAGCAACTTGACGTAAAAATTTGAATACGTTATGTATATTATTTCAAAAATATGTAAAAATAGAATTTGTAGAAAATTGAATGTAGTTTCTAAACTACTAGGTTTTTTTAAAAAAAAATAGCCTATTTGGTGAAAATTTGAAATTTCACTGCAACAGTACTTAAATTTTAGGGAAAAAATCAGAAGTAGGTGTCTGTCTGACCACCCTAACCAAAATAAAATAATAATATTTTTTTATAAGATATTAGATATAAGTAGACGACTCATGTCCCAATGTGATGCATATTTTTTTCATAATTTTTTTATAAGTAAATAATTAATTATGAATTTTTTATTACAATTTTTAAAAAATATAAAAAATCGTCTGTCTGGCCACCTTAACTTGGTCAAAACTTCATGAAATTCAATTTTTCTTTTTTTAATCCTATAGTATGCAAAACATAGAATGTGACACATGTTTTGGATTAAAAAGTTATGATACCCTTTGAAAGCTATAGATGTTTTTAAATTAGCCTATCTATCAGGACTTTAGTCATAATTCAAATAGAAAATGAATAATAATTAATTATTAAATTCAAAGTAACGTATAATTTATATTGGTGGAAAGCTGAGAATATCCTTTAAAAACCCTTTTTCTTTCATCTATTTTGGATAAAAAAAAGTCGTCAGCCACATACCCATCATATTGCCACTTTTTGGCCAATCAAGATCCTACACATACCCCTAAATTGGATCATAAACCCTTAGAAATGAGCATTCTAATCATATGAGATTTCTAGGTATGATAGTTGTGTGGTGTAAGACATTCAAATGAAGAGTTTTCTACCATGATAGTTGAGGTTTTCAAAACAATGTGTGGGAAATTATTTTTGTTCTATGATCCTTATAGATACTAAAAGTGAGAAATATACTTCCCCACAACAAGAAACACCAAACCCAAAAACAACTTTAAGTGCACAAAAGATTAAAAAATAAAAAATCACATTAGAGAAAAAATTTGTACCTGATGAATATTCTAGAAAAGTGGATTGCATGGCTATGTAGAGAACTAAAAGAGCTTTCCAAAACCTATTTGTTTGTAAAAAATAGAGTATATTTTCAAAGTTACGGCCTCAAAAGCATGGAAAAGAAGGGTTGAATTCAATTGACTGTAGCAAATTTCTAGTAAAAATATAGGAAATAATATTTGCAGATCTTAAATGGGCTCGGAACCAACTTTTTGAGGATATAAATTTTTTAGAAAATGGAGATTGAATGCCCAAGTTATAACCAATTTAGTCAAATTTTCTCATAAAAGGCCAATTTAACTCAAGATAATATGGGGGCTAAAAAGATTAAACTCCTAGTCTTATGGTAGACTAGGGGGCTAAGAAATAGATCTGTAGTAGAGCTATTGGTCATTGATATTACTATAGGCCTATCATCTTAAGCCCTCATGGATAGCTAGTTGGTAGTGGTCACTAAAGTTACGTGACACTTTGCATGTAATCCCTTAGGGGCTAAAGAAAAGGGCTCCACCAAAAAACTAGGTGGGTGGTGTATTAGGAAAAGGAGTGGTGGCTTTCACCACCTTGGTGGTGTGAATTTTTGAAGAGCCCACACTTTAAAAAATGTAAAGTGTAGATTTTTTTATTTTATAAAAAATGTTGTACAATTTTGTAGAGGGGCCATACCCTGGCCCCTAGTAAAAAATGTTTTCCTCTAAAACCCCTAAACCAAAAGTAGGAAATATTTATATAAAAAATGTTCTAATCAGCCTCATGAACATGATGGTGAGGTCCATTTTATCTTAAAGTGATCCTAAAATTTTCTCACCTCAAAAAATTGCACAAAAAACCATTGAAAATTCTAGATTTTATCTTATACCCTACATGAGAAAAAAGGCTTAAAAATGGAAAAGGGGTTCATTAAGTCCTCACTTTGATACCATGTTAGATTTGAGAATAAAACAAGACACAAATCGAACAACAAATAAAACATCTTCCACACAAGAGTTCTACAAAAGAAATATTTGTTATTCCTCAAAAAGGAAATACATACAAAATGAATAATATAGGAGAGATATAATACTTTATAAGAGAAAAACTAATAATAAATGGATTAGATCATGACAAGTGTCAACATCTTGTGTGATGAGACAAAATGATCTAATATTGTCTCTGTAGTTAACAAAAATAAAGCATTGAGTTAACTAATAAAACAATCCTACGTTTAGGTTAAGTGTATGAGAATTAAAATAATAATTAATTAAAGATTAATTAATTATTATCTAATACACAATAACTCTAACAAGGCACCCATCATAGAAACATTAGCATAAACTAGCAGTCACATGCACAGGCATGCAACAATCAGTTGATATGGGTCTTTTGTGACGAGCTATCAGGACAGTTGGGTGGGTGGAACCTTTTTTTTGGGATGGAATGTGAAATCCTAACCATAAATAATAGCTATAAATGTTTGTTTATTTGGAGAAACATAAAGTGTTTTGACAAGTCAATACAAATTGATATGAAAATTGACTAATGAAAGTGTAAAGTAAAACCAAAGGTCATGCTAAACGAAACACATTAGTTAGAATGTATGAAACAAGTAATCATGAATAACTTCTTTTTTTTTACGATGTAATATTTAATAATTTTAGTTACAATAGCTATTAACTATTCATTTTATTTAATACTATTAGAAATATAGGAAATTAATTGTCAACAAATAGATGTTTTAAATTTCTTTAAAAATGGAAACTAAAAAATTAAATCAAATATAAAATTTAAAATAATTGTTTTTTCTAGCAACAATATTTTAGTTTTATATTTATTAGCAATAGATGCACATGTATATTGTTACTTTTTCTGTAGGTTATTCAATCAATTAGTTATTTAATTTTGAAATACATGGAAGATTTTTGGAAGGGTCATCACCCATGCATGCAATTACTAATATTGGATAAAGAATGTACACATTATTTTCAACAAAGAAACACGTTCAATATTGAATACTTTTTATAACTAATATTTTTTCAGAGTTTTGGAAATTAAAGTTTTAGTATGCATGTGTTTTTTGGAAAGAAAAGTATAAAAGGTTAAAAAGCAGTGAATTACAAGGGAATTCAGAATAAAAATTTGTTTTTTTAATGAATGATTTCATAGTGCAATTGAAGAGTAAAATAAATGAATAACATATGTGCATTGTTTCAGGGCGAGATGATGAAAGTCTCTAGTGTATTGCTACCACTTGGTGCAACATAAGAAACATGTTTTCTACACATGTATCTATATAAGAAAAGATATATGACATGAAAAGCCAAAATAGAAAACCCATGCTCATTATCCACCCTACTATATTGGCATCATGGAGCCTTGAGGACCCTAGCCAAACCCCCAAGAAAAAGAAAAATGAAATGTCCACTGGAAATTTTGTGGAGTTCCATTATACATTGCAAAATATCAAAGTTAGGGAAAATGCAGAGTTTCCATATATGATCTAGCATGTTTTGGTGTTTTTTTGGTATGGTGACTTTGTCAAAAATAAGCATCATGATTTTGGAATTGTCATGTATGCTTTAGACTAGCACCTAAAAATAGAAGAGAGAGGTATGTTAGAGGATGGGGAAACAAGATGAGGAAGGAAGCATAAAAAATTAGTAAATATATAGCTAAAATCAATAAATACAATTAGAATGTATAAATAATGAATAATATTTACAAGTGGGTCACCGAAACTATTTATTGATAATGGAGAAGTTTTACACTTACATGTATTGTTGGCAATGTTTGACAACTGCAAGGAGCATTGGACTGAGTTGTTGGAGCATCGAACAATTTGAAATAGGAAATTTAGAATACAATAAGTTTGTTGGATATCTATTGTATTTGTGCAACATTATAAATGAAATCATATAGATTTAACAAACAAATATATCAATATAAATTTGTTCTTGAAATTTTGCATATTTTCATTGCATGTGTAGGATGTATATGCATATATGTGCATGTGAATCATGTCCACATATAATAAACAAGAACTAGAATAGGAAACCAATTTTTTTTCTGGCAAAAGAATCATAGACTTTACTTGAAAAAAGAGAGTTTACATATATTCAATATCTACTAAGAAAGAACATATGTTGAACCATGTATCAATATGTTTCATGATATTATTTTTTCCTTGACCTGCTTGAAGGTCATTGGAATGAGCTACTCAGGTTTGTTTATGCAAGGTCAATGGTTTGATAGGAAGTTGTTTAGAAAGTGTTTTATGCTAGATTGAAAACTGTTGTTCTCCGGAATGTGCAAGTCATTGAATGTACTTATGATTATATATGTATATGTGTGTGTGTGTGTGTGTATATATATAATGGATATTTGGATAATGCAACTTAATCAAAATATACTTTCCCACACTGCTACATTTAATATTGGATTTACTTCATCCAACTTCATTTACTCCATTTTTCGCCATAGTACAACCACATAATGCATTAAGCCTTGGGTGAGCTAACACTTACCATATAGAATTACTCTATTTGTTGGCAAACTATAATGAACGAGTGCACCAAAGTAAAATCAAAAGGATGGAAACTCAGTGAATGTGCAAATGTTTATATGCAAACACAAGAATAAATTATGTATTCATTGAGAACCTACAACATCCTCTTTCTAAGGATTTTGAATTAAATCAATTAGAAGGATACCAAGGGACTAATTGTACAAAATTTGTATAACACCAAAGGTGTAAAGAGTACAAAATGTTGCAGTGTGGGAAAGTAAACACCAAAATATGCAAGAAAATATTTTGATTCAGTTACATTGTTAGAATAACCATTCTGGCATTATGAATATGTGCTCCAAAATATGCAAGAAAATATATTGATTCAGTTGCATTTTTAGAATAGCCATTTTGGCATTATGAATATCTTACACATACTGCACGATTAAATGCTCTATTCTTAAACAACAAAAATTTCAAACAAATACTGTACCAACTAAAGATATAAAGTTGAACAGATCATAGAACTATTACAATAATACATAAAAGCCACCAAACACATTTTACAAAGATTGTTCCATGATATAATTTCTGACATAAAATTAAGAAAATACTATTTGAAATGGGTCTCTCAATAATGCAATTTAATCAATATACTTCCTCACACATTTTGTAGCACATTAGTGTTAAAACCCTCCAACCTACTATCGAAAGGAACAATAAGAAGAGATGAAAAGGAATGAACAATAAATTAATCATTTATATAAAATACCCATGTAAAAAATACACACATATATATACATGTAAACATATAGACATATATGTACATGTATACATATGCATACATATATAAATGTAAACATATACATACATATATGCATGTATACATATACATATATATATACACACACACATGTATACACAAATGCATATATATGGAATTAGTTTGGTGCTTGTTACATAGCAAATGTCTTTTCAATAGCACTTTTATACTTTTTCTATTTATCTATAATACACACACACACAAATATATATATATATATATATATATATATATATATATATATATATGTATGTAATAATTTGAAAAGAAAACACTTACCATTCGAGTCCTTGTATCATGGACACCAACTCCACCACCACCAACCCGTAATTACCAAGACCCACATCGGCCGAGCCACATCCTTGCAACGTAGAGGATGATGTAACACTGTGGAAGCCCAACAATTTTTTTTTTTCTTAAGAAGTAAAACAACACTACTAAAGTACTCTACTCTAACCATGTATACATCCTCTAGGCCACGTAACACATCTACATGTAAACCCATTACTTATAAAATTAAACCAACCATAGCATATGAAAGTTAAACCATGATCCAACATACATCAAAGCATTAAACCATTTCAAAATAAAACTAACTCATAGAAATGTATTGAACATATTTCCACAGGTACAACACCACAGAACATCAAATACACCATTAAATCCAATAATGAATAGATCACTTAACTATTATTACAATTACATCACAAAGGTTCACCTCAATACAAAATGAGTTCTGGAAATTATACATAATGATCCACAGTTACAATGAAGAAAGAGAAGAACAACTCTAGAGAACCACACGAGCTCCTCGAACAAGATGATCACGCCATCACGAAAAAGAAGAGAACTCAATAGTATAAGATGCATGCCACCCAACCATATGGTACCCATGGGCCCAACCCCCATGCTAGGAGATAGTAAAAGGTAACCAAGACAATCCTACTACCTCTAGACACAAGCCATATTCAAAATACTCACAGTATAGGTAAACAAGAACAATGGTCACATTGCTTCTAGAATCACTGAATCAATTATAAACACAATACAAATAAACCAACTATTTTCATAGGAGGAGTGTCATCACAATGGTCCCATTGGTTATCTAAAGGAGATCTTCCTAGGTCTCAGCCCCCCTCTAGGGTTATCCTAGTAACCTCTTACAAATTTTGGTGTCACATGCACATCAGAGCGGAATCGATTATCCTTCGAGAAGACAAGATAATGATCATGCCATTCTAGGCCTTCCCAACTCATCTCAAGTCTAACACAAGTCCTTGAGCCAATGAGTGAGGCTAAATTACAAATTAATGTATTAAGCTACCCATTCCCCTAAAAATAGGTTATTTAATTTCCACTGGTTAAACTAACTCCCACATGAGTTGTCTTGGGACCACTTTGTGTCCTGACCCTCGTTGAAAGCCACTCCCCTATTGACAACACATAAACTCATACCACACCCAACGGTAGATAGTGCACTAAAACTGACCACACATAATCAACACACCTCAAAAGGTAACACATCCCTACGGATGTCCAATACTGAATCCTAATACGTGCACTAGTACCCAAGAAAACTCAAAGGGTGAACTAAAGTTACAACAACCCTTTCACAATTACCACTCTGGAAGACTTAGATTTTCACATTAACAAATACTTTACCCCCACTACACAGTTACAAAACACTTGCTTTTATAAATACAACTTCAAGCAATTAACAAATGTTATGATTCAGATTTCCTAAATCCAAATCAATCAAAATCACATATTTAAAATAAACGTTTTAAACATAATTCCATTGAATAAATCCATAGTGATTAAAACAAAAGTTCAGTAACTTCCAAATCCACAAATATAGATAAAACAAATCTCAATCTTACTAATAAAATCACTTCATTATAAAATAACAACTAGTGCTTGCATACACTTAACCATTTAATATTCCTTTAAAAATCATTTACTAACTTGTAATAAAACAATTTTAATAACTATATTTAAATATATATATATATAAACATATATACAATTATATATATATATATAATAAATAAAATTATATACATATGACTTATAATACATATAATATATATAATATATATATAATATATAATATTTATATATAATTTATAATATATAATATATATCATATATAAATATATGCATTATCAAACCCATATACAATAAATAAAACAAAACATAAACATTCACACACATAGGGATGCAGCCCTAGCTTCATCATTCCCATGCAGGGGGTTTGCTGCTTGTGGGTAGCGCTTACCCCACATAGATGTGAGGAGTGCTACTTATAGCAGCACACCCCAGGTGTGGGTGCGACTGGGGTTTCATCCCCGACCAAACCAAAAATGAAATTCATTTTATTATTATTTTTTTTCACAGTCCAGCATTCACCGTACGATAATTTTTGATTTCATTTCCCAATAAAAATTCCTACAAGGAATTTTACATGTTTTTAAATAAAACAAAATATTTATATATAATATATATATGTATATGTACATATATATTTTAATATATATATATATAATTAATCCAATCACTGGTTCAAGTTGAGCAAATAAATTACACATAAGACGTTTTCTATAGGAAAGCTCAAAGATTTCATTTTCTGAGATTAAAAGGAATTGGGAAATCATAACAAAATGAATGTTTTTCTATAGAGATCTATAATTTCGTTTTGTATCAATCTATTTCAAATGATCAATTTACACAAAGGATTTTTTTTAAATTGTTTTCTACAGAGGTTCAACTTTCACAGCAATCTTTTAAAAGAAAGAAACAAGAGCTTCTATAGTATTGAAAATATTTTCCTAAACATTTCCAAATTGCATTACAGTAATATAAATAGCCTTTCAATTCAAAATTCACAAAAACAATAAAGGAACCTACTCCAGAAGAACTGTTGTCTCAAGAATTGTTACCGAGCTTCTCTGTAGCTTCAAAATGCCAATGTTGCCAAAGCTTCCTCCAGTAAATTTTCACTTCCAGAAAATGAAACAATACCACAGCCAAGAATTCTACAACAAAATTCTAAAATAAAATCCTCAGAGAGATCCACAAATTCTTCACCAATTTTCAACCAAAAACCAAAACTCTTCCCATGAAACAACTTCCTTCCCTTTTCTCAATATTTCCTCTGAGAATCAATTTACAACAATAAGATAACAAATTTCTAACTCAAATTATCCCAACAAAATATCTTTTCCCTCAACAACCCCAGATACTTTCCAACCTCATGCATTTAAAATAAAATAAAACAATTAATATATTTCAAATTTAAATAATCTTATTTATTTAATTCCTCATATAATTTAATATTTAAGTTTTTAATAACATAACTAAATTAAATTTATTTATTTTATTTATTCTAAAGCCTTCAACAATAATTCAATTAATTAAATATTTAAATCAAATACACATTTAATCTATCCTCAATTAAACTTGCACAATAATGATAAGGCTAAGACCAAAACTCAAACTCCATGACACACTATACTAGGTAAATGTATGACTAGGTAGCCCATTACTATCTCCCAATATTACTGTTGAGTAGTGGACACGCTCAGACCTATGAAACCAGGTGAAGTCATTGTCCTGTACCTGCAAACCTACAACACAAGCAAGAGTCGTACATGTATACAGATAGTAATTCATACACACTGTGAAGAGAGAATCACGGAAATCACAGGACACTTGCAAGCGAGTGATGCAATACCGTTCTCTTCACCAATACAATGTCACATCAACTGACGAGATAATATATCAATTAAACTACAATAAGCATATATAGCAATGTCATCACAACTAAGTATCTATGCATTTGAACATAAAGAATATTAAACATAATCACCATGCATATAATGTATCATCACATCAATATAGTCTATCATTGCTCCATTGTCAGCGATAGAATAACAATAACATAAAATAAAGTCTAACAAAGTATATGAGCTGACAAGAAAACATAACAAATCAGAGGGGTGTCACATTTCAATCTCAACATAT